>SKCR01039854.1:0-97522 GCA_019454045.1 Zanthoxylum bungeanum
CGAATTATATCGAACTACTAATTAAATCTAATTCAATTCGTATTCAATACTAATCCAATTATTTAATTCTGAATCAAATGTTTACACTTTTAATATGCTTTAAAGACTTAGATTCTAAATCTAATCCTATTGGGTCTCAAAGCCCAATTAACATCCAATGTTGAATTTAATTCAAGTCAAATGGGCTTAGAATTGATTTATTAAGGCTTGGGCTTTTGGTCAATGTGGGTCAAACCCAATTGCCAAGCCCAAATAAGGAATCACCCTTAAGTGCCATAAACCAATTTTAAGCCATAAGGCCCAATTAAATTATTAAAGCCCATTAATTAAATTTTAATATTCCAAACATTAAAGTCCAATTAATTAAAGTGTAATATCAAGATTAATATATTAAACCAAATATTTCAAAAATACCCATTTAATTTATTAATCATGTATTTGTCAAATTAAATGTCCAACATTAATTTTATCAAAATTCAACTCCATTTCATGTCCTTGTTGATTCGGCCAAGGTGAGTTTTTTGTGTCGATTTGTTTTTCAATCCGATTGAATTACTAATCTACGTCCCGTATACGTTCTAAGTCATCCAATGAACTTAAACACAAAAAAATTCCAATACATCAAATGCAAGATTACATTCGGCCAAGGTCAAAATATTGGGGAAAAATCATCCAATGCATTTTTCATAAAATTGATTTCATGTATCATCATTCTATATACATGCAAGCATACTTATTAATCAAATTTCATAAGAACATGCTTTTATCAATTTCACCATATCATTCGGCCAAGGCATATATTTGGGGAAAAATCATCCAATGCATTTTTCATGAAATTGATTCCATATATCATCATGTTATACACATGCAAGCATACTTATTAATCAAATTTCATAAGAACATGCTTATATCAATTTCACACACCCATTCGGCCAAGGTCAAAATTTTGGGGAAAAATCATCCAATGCATTTTTCATAAAATTGATTTCATATAATGTCATTTAACATACATATAAGCATACTCATTCATCAAATTTCACAAGAACATGCTTCAATCAATTTTACCCAAATTTTAACCTAAAGTATTTCATGCTTAAACCTAGCTCTGATACCATTGTTGGTTTCTATTATATAGGTCCCAAACAAAGATTAAGCATATGAAATACTAAAAGAAATATATAAAAGACTTGAAGCATGGCGGAATCATACTTACAAAGTTATGTGATGAAGAAGATGAACAAAAGCTTTGAATCTCCAAGCTCCAAGTTGGTTGGTTGGTTTCGGCCAAGAAGAGGAAGAAGACTCCAAGCTCCAAGCTCTTGTATTCCAAGCTCTTTGTTGGTTTCCCTATCACCTCCTTTGATCCCTTGCTTGTGCTAGCAAAAATGGAGAATGGAAGATCAAATCTTCCTTTGCCCTTCAATGGTGTTCACGGCAATTTGAGAGAGAAGAGAGAGTTTTTGATTAATTAATCTTTGTATTACCAAAAATCAATTTATATTTATGTTATAATTTATTAAATTAATAATAAATCTATGACATAAGCCATGCAATGGCTTAGAGTGTCAAACACTCAAACTCCATGCAAAGCCTTTGAGTGAAATGCACACTATCACCATGCAATGCCTTAGAGTGTTTTGTACACTATTAACATGCAATGCCATATCAATGACAAGTGTCATGTGGGCCCCACACGTTTCCCAATGAAAGTGGGCCCACGTCCACTCACGCGTTCGGGTTCGATATTTCCGAAATACCGAGCTAGCGTCGCGACGTTAATTCAATCGGATTTAAATAAATAATCGCTCCCAGCGAAATTATTATTTACGTCGCTTACGAATTAATTCAATTAACTCGTACGCCCGAATTAAAATCTAATTTTAATTTCGCGTCGAAATCGAATTTCGATTATTATATCGAATATAATAATTATATCGATTAATTCCAAATTAATCGTTCTCTCTCTCTAAATAAGGCACTTTATCCGAGATAAAGTTTCTCCGCAATTAATCCAAGATTAATTAAGTTCGAATCAAATATCATAGGTGAATCTTCAGGAAGCGACCCAAGAGATCTCCGGATATTTTGGCAGTAAATACGGTCGTCGGATAATCCGAACACGTACGTACCTCGTACTACGTCTTTACCGATTCACAAGACAAGGTTGGCTTCTAGCAAAGCGCCATGCCTACCCAATTCTCCAGAAATATTCTAATAGGAATATAAGATCTGTATCAGGCGTAGTATACCGTAGTATTGCGTAAATCGATCCAGTATCGGATGATCACATGCTAGGCCTGGGGCTGGAGATGTGTCTGCCCCGTACGAAACATATATCGGACATCAAACAGCTAGTCTCTTTAAATCAGACAATCCTGACCTAGTCATATTGTCCCGACGGTTGCAACCTTTTATAGAGTACTAGTTCTGTGCCCTGCGTGATCATCGCCTCCATATGTCTGAAGCGATACTTCCATCTTGACATCACATCCAGCACACTACGATTCTCGATAAACCCAGAAAAGGTGTACACAGAACCGGTTAGGGTCCCCAACCACCAAAACCAAAGTTTACCGATTGTCGCAAGTACTAGCGATGTAAGTCTCAGGTTAAGACCATATACACCTACCTGATGCGGCCTCCCATAGACACGCAGACATACTACCAATGGGATTCCGCGGGGTCTATCCAGAGCGAAGCTGTTTTCCGTACCATCGGTAAAACACAACCTCCTATTGCACTTGCATAAGTATCCAATACTTAAATATATGAGAACTATGCTGTTGTGCCCTCACAACGTGCACAAGCGCAATACTAGTCTATTCCGCATTATCGATGTCCGATCTCGATAATACTCCGACTAGGGATATTTAATGATTAAACTTTTATAGATTGATACTGTCTCATATCATCTCAATCCAGTGTTAATCATATGGACTTTCGCCATTTATTAGTCAAAGTAAATAATATTACAAAACGGCAAAAGGCAATTTCATTATCACATAGTTAATTTTGTACAATAATACCATATCATTTACAAACAGTGACGCTATGGGACATAATGTCTAACAGGCAACCAGTAAAAGGTTTCGTCGTAATCGACACAATGTTGATAACGATACCTTTTCGCTACAAGCCCAGCTTAGTACGTTGGTATGTTGCCTTCTATGTATACTTCCTTGAAGACTTATATAGTACCAATAGGCACAATGCCTTGCGGTATAACAACAAGTGTCCAAACTGGTTGGTATACATGGAATCCATTTAGGACTTCATGACACTTGCTATAATAGGGAGTCGATACCTTGTATCACTTCCTCATACGTAGTCAGTTCGTATTGCTCAATAAGATTGACATCTTTACGAGGTGAGATCAGAAACCCATACCCCAGGTTATTTTCTGACTCTCTCCGACCTACACGGTTCTTGTGTATTCGAAGATTATTGGTATAGTTTCATCTTTGATGAACTATTTGTGTTCCATTAAGGAATGGGTGCCTTGAACAGTATTACTCCGATTTTCATTGAGTTTTACTTTCGTCCCACTTACCACTGTATATAGGTATTCCTCTTAGGAAAATCGCATGGCGAGCAACAATTACATTGTTCTCTTATGACTTGTATAAGTACTATACTTTGGTTTCCCTAGGATAACCTACAATTTAGGCACTTATCCAATTTCGGTTCTAGTTTGGTATAATCCAAACATATGCCTAGCTTACCCAAATCTTCAGGAACCCAGTTTCTTTCCTGTTCATATCTAATATTAAGTCTGTCAAACAAATATTTATGGAACCTTATTCAAAATAAGTTTTGCACTGTTTATGCGTATCCGTTGAAGAAAATGGTAGCTCAGAGCGACTCATGATTAACCTTGTCATGTCTAACAAAATTCGGTTTCTCCGTTCAGACACACCGTCAAACTGACATGTTCCGGGAGGAGTCCACTTTGAAAGAATACTATACTCTTTCAAGTATTTGAGAAACTTATTGCTTAAGTATTTTCATCATGGTCTAACTGTGACGATATAATACTTTAGCCGATCTGTTCGTCTACTTCGTGTCGAAACTCTTTGATTTTATCAAAAGTTTCCGATTCGTGTTTCAAAAGAAACACATAACCATAACGCGATGCCACATCCGTAATAGTCATGAAATATTTATATACACCTCTAGCCTAGCTGGATATGGGCCCACTTACGTCACTATGAACGAGGGCTAACAGATCGATGGCACTTGCACTTTTACCAAGTAAATGTGTTTTAGGCACTTTGCCCAATAAACTAGATTCATATACATTATTTGAATAGAATCAAATCCGTCCTAGTATCCACTCTTCGAAAGTGTGGATATACGTGTCTTGTTAATTGTGTCTCAGACAACAATGCCACAAATAAGTCTCAACTGATTAATTCAGTTTGAGCTATTTGTTTGTCATGTTATACGTTTGAGATTTATTTATATTCAAATTATAAATATTGTTATTCACATCTAATGTGTTTATCTCAATATCATCTTTATAAAATAAAACACTTTAGTGTTCTAGAATATAAAGGTATACCCGCAACGGGTTAAACCCTGATATAGAGATAATATTTCTAGTCAAACTAGTTACATTGTAACAGTTTCCTAATTTAAGTACACACCCGAAGGGTAGTTCCTAAACTTAGGTCTCTACGGTTAAAACAGCGACTCTCGTCCCGTTTTCAATTCGAATGTAAATCTTAACTGAAGTCAGTATCCTGCTAATCAGCAGATACTGCACACCAGTACATATTTATGTACCACACTCAGTATCTAAAATCCAATTTTAATACTAGTAGTGAACATGTTTATGACAATCATTCTTGAAGTCAGAGCCTTGCCAGTCTTCAATTCCTTCATGTCTGCCTTATCCATATGGCAGTCACGCTTCAGTGACTCTGTTTGCCACAATTTAGACAGACATTTTGGGATATGTTCTATGTCTTCCCAGAAGATTATAATGATTTTGCCTTTGCCTTTTTTCCACACCCATAAGCTTTTGGCCTAGCCTTGGCCTTCCGGAATGTCGAAGTAAGGTGCGCCTTGCACTTCTTGCCCTATTACAAACACTGGTTTTGTCTCCTTGAGTATAGCCATTAACTCTCCAAGAGTTTACTATTGCAATTTGTATTTCTAAGATCTAAGAATAGATCTATGAAGATCCTTCAATTTCAGTATCATACTATAAGGATATAATCCTTAGTTCTGATTAAGAAATAAAGGAGTCTTTGCGGCAAGCATAAAGGATTAAGCACTAAAGTTATCATCACATGAATATTCCAAATATCATGTTATACTATTTTCTCAACTCCGGGCTTAGGCTCGAGAGGTTATTCTATCAAATAGAGTAACTTCTCAGTTCCATAAGTATCCTGAGGTTTTATTCCCAATTTGAAAATTAAAGTCGTTTAAATACATTTTCACCCAGGATTATGTTTTAAACACTAATCTTTCAATTATCTTGATTCTAATAGTCCAACTATTTAATCAAAGATTTTAGGTACTATTGATTATAATGATTACTATATTCTAACTATAATTTAATTGATTAAATTCAATTATATTAATTACTATAATCTAATTATAAAATCAACTATCAATTGATATTAGTTAATTCAAATATATTGATTACTATAATCCAATTATATAATCAACTATAAATGAAATAATTTGAATACAGTCAAACTGTTTAATTAAAACTACATTAAATATTAGTCCAACTAATATATTAATTATTTGACGAAATATTTGAAATGAACGCGTATGGCAAGTAACTAAACGAATATTGCAAATTTAATACTTGCCTACCACTATTTTTCGGCGAGCCTCTAACCCTCTGTGGAGTACTCAATAAACCTTGTTTCCTAGTGCGCTAGGATCTCGTTAAATAACACACAATCTTGACTTTGGCCAACAAATTGTATGATAATTAACTAGGTAGATCTCTAAGATCAATTGGATCCCATCCAATTCCTAGATCCAGTGGGTGGACATCCAAGTCCGAAACATATATCTTATATATGCCAATATCCAATATATTGCCTAACATTTTTCCTCTGAATCAACTAAGTCTTGGCTTTGGCACAACAAACTTAGTGATCCCAGTTAAGCGGAACACATTGACCTTGGAAAGCTTCGTAATCAATGTAGATGGACAAGAAGTGACCTTGAATTTGGCCAACAAATCACAACTTGGACAAGACACCGATATGGAACAAAGCCTTCATGATTCAAACATATCCTCGACGGACAAAGGTCTTGACTTTCGCCAACAAACCAATGACAGTCTTGGATCTTGAGTAAGAATCACTCAATAGAAGGAAAAACGCTTAATATGTTGTGAGGGTTTTTTCGCGTAATTGGCAACCAATTAATTATCTTTGTTAAGGTCTCATCATCATACACCCTTAAACATGCATTCTAAACACATAATAAGGCGCGTAAGTAAATAAATATAATAATGATATGCGGATGGATATTTAAACATATTGTTCCTAGAACAAATCTCTCCATTTCCTCTCTCTCGCTAGCACAAATATTACATCTACCTGATTACATATCACTTCTAAAGAAACCTCATTTACATTGAGGGGAATATGTGAGAAGAGAAATACACAGAGTCAAGAGGTAATAGGCTGGACACGCAGGTCCAATTTAATAAATTCTAAATTTATTACAACAATTTCCAAAATTGCCCTCACCCATCTAATATCCATCTGATATGCATTATTCATACATCGCATCCATGTATTCACACAAGCATATTATCAATCAATCTAATCCAATTAATTAATCTAATATTAATGACCATCAAATTTTCAAAAAATATTTGATTTTGCGCGAGTCCAACTCATTTTGCGAATAAGTACTCAAAGTATGAATTCTTGAATTATATTAAACTACAACATTAAATCCAATTTAATTTGTATTTAATACTAATTCTATATTTAATTCTAAATTAAATCATTACACTTTTTATGTGCCTTTACGACTTAGATTCTAAATCTAATCTTTACGGGTCTCAAAGCCCAATTAACATCCAATGTCAATTTATTTTAAAGTCCAATGGGATTTCAATTAATTTCTTAAGGCTTGGACTTTTGGTCAATATGGATCAAACCCAAATATCAAAGCCCATTTAAGGAATCACCCTTATTTGCCAAGAAACCAATTTAGGCCCAATTAAAATTAAAGGTCCATTAAGTCATAATTGGACTATATGGATATGGTTTTGGGCCCAATTGGATCCAACCAATTTATCCTAAACCTAACTTGGTACAACCAAGCCCATTAAGCCCAATTACAACTTTTAAGGCCCAATTCGAAAATAAGCCCTATTAATTTAATTTCAAAATTCCAAATTTCATAATTAAATTAACTAAAGTGTATGCCATAATTAATTGCCCAAATTAAAATTTCCAAAACACAAATTTGCACAATTAATTATGCTCATTATCATCAACACATGTCCAACACATTTGAATCAAAAAATCAATCATTTTCATGCTTCAAAGTCTCAGCATTCATGGGGTTTTTATGTCCAATTGTAAATCCAATCCAATTGAATCTTAAATCAACACTACCCAATTATTTCAAGTCATGCAATGATCAAAGAAACAAAAAATACCATGACTTAGGGCATATACTAGTTTCGACCAAGCCTCAATATTTGGGCAAAAATTGATCCAATCAACTTTTCATGAAATTGATCATGCACAACTTCAATACAACATCATTCAAGCAAACTCAATCAATTAATTTGATCAAATCATGCTCAAAATGATTTTACCCAAATTTTACCCTAACCAAGTTTCATGCTCAAAATGGCTCTGATACCATTGTTGGGTTTCTCTAAGGTCCCGGGATCGATTTCAAGCAAGAAACATATATGTGAATACTCGTAAAGCATGGCGGAATCATACTTACAACGATCAGCTTTTACGACGCGATGAACATCAAAATCTTCAAGCTTTTTCCCTCCAAGGTTCTCGACTTTAGGCTCATTTTCTTGCTACAATTTTCGGAAATTAATGTCCTCCAAGCTGCAAGCTTTGTGTAGTGATTCCATGCTCACAAGTTGGTTTCCCTATCACCTTCGCAAGACCCCAAATGTGTGCTAGCACTCTTGAAATTTTGCCACAAAATTTCTATTTCCCTTCTTGTTGTTCTCGGCAATTACCAAAATTTGGAGAAGGAAATGTGGTCCAAGACCGTGAGAGAGGTTAGAGTGAGAGGAGAGAATTAGTTGTGTTAGGTTGGTTTGTGTATCTAATACACAAAAATCAAAATCCAAAAAATTGTAAAAGCCTTTCCAAAAGTCAAATACAATTTTGGAGCCAAAAAGCAATTAATGATTTCCAACCACTTCCATCAATCAATAGTGACATGTTGTCAATCACTCAAAGTGACTAGACATCACATCAATCAAATTGACTAATGATTTGACGCTTGATGTGACTTGTGGGCCGCACTTAAATTCGAAATGCGAGTGTGTCCGCAAACACTCCCGGGCTCGGGTTCGCTAATTCCAAATTAACGAATTTTCCGTTGCGACGTAATTAAATAATTATGCCAAGCAAAATCACTATTCACGTCGCTAATGAATTAATTCTAAATTAACTTGTTCGCCCGAATTAAAATCTAATTTAAATTCCGCGTCGAAATCCAATTTCGTATAATATATCGAATATATTATTTTATCGATTAATTCCAAATTAATCGTTCTCTCTCTTTAATTAATATTTTATCCCAGATAAAATATATCTGTAATTAATCCCAGATTAATTTTCTCTCTCTTGTTAATTAATCCCAGATTAATAAAATGCGAGTCATACGTCATCGGTGAATCTTCGGGAAGCGACCCATGAGATCCCCGTATATGTTGGCTAGTAAATCCGGTTGTCGGACTATCCGAACACGTAAATACCAAGTACTACATTTTTTACCGATTTTCAAGACATGGTTGGCTTCTAGCAAAGAACCGTGCCTACCCAATTCTCCAGAAATATTCTTACTGGAATATGTTATCTATATCAGGCGTAGTATATGTAGTATTGCGTATTACAATCCAGTATCGGATGTCACGTGCAAGGCCTGGGGCTGGAAATGTGTCTGCCCCGTACGAAGCACATATCGGATCTCTGGTAACTAGTCTCTATAATCGGATAATCATGACCTAGTCATATTATCTCGATGACTTCAGTACATAAGAGAACCAGTTTCGTATCCTACGTGATCATCATCTCCACTATGACTGGAGTGATACTTTTGTCTCGACATCACACCCAATACACTACGATTCTCAATATACCCTGAAGAGGAGTACACAAAACCTGTTAAAGCCCTGGACGACCAAAACCAAAGCATATATATTGTTGCAAGTATTAGCGGTACAAGTCTCAGGTTAAGACCAAATACACCTACCCTGATTCGGACTTCCATAGACACAAAGTCATACTACTAATGGAATTCCGAGGGGTCTATCCAGAGCGAAGCTGTTTCCGTACCATCGGTAAACACAACCTCCTATTACACTTGCATGAGTATTCTATACCCAAATATATGAGAACTATGTCGTTATGCCCTCACAACGCGCACAAGTGTAATACTAGTCTATTCCGCATTATCGATGTCCAATCTCGATAATACTACGACTAGGGATATTTAATGATTAAACCTTCTTGGATTGATACTGTCTCATATCATCTCAATCCGGAACTAATCATATGGACCTTTCATCATTATACATCTTGGTAATCTAATTACAAATGATGAAAGGGCAATTTCCTTTGTCACATAGTTAATTTGTACAACAACACCATGATCTGTACAAATAGTGATGGTATTGGCCATAACTGTCCAACCGTAATTGTAAATCTTGACCAAGAACAGTTAAAGAATGATATTGTTGTGATACTGCTCAATGTCAGTTGCGGCGTTTTTTTAATTGTATCATAACCAATCACTCTATGGTAATTTACGTCTTTACAAAATAATAAAATAATTTATATTATAGAAATTGTTTATTTTATTCACTAATAAAATATTTACAAGAGTATTTACAGGGAAATACATAAGAAATTGGCGCTCATAGCATCAACCATAACAATTTCACTGTCACTACACCGGCCTCTAGCGGCCTATGGCAGATCTGCTCTGCCACTTCCCTGCCACTACACCGCCCTATCGCGGCTAGCAAAGACTACTTCCAATGAGAGTCGTTGCTTTTTCCATAATCATCATTAGCCTTACAGAAGCTCATCCTTTCAACTTGGGCATACGTCACATACTTTTAAGCACTAAATAACCTGTGGTCCCAGCTCTGTTCCTTGGGTCGACATAACGAGGTAAATGATACTTGGTCAAACTTCCTGACCATTTCAACTAGGTCGGGCTTATAAATAGTGTCCATCTCGGGTTGGATTGGCTTCCACATATACTAAGATGCTGCCAAATACGACACTTCTTCTTTAAGTCGAGTCAGTATACCAATATGTTCTGTCACCAGCAGGTTATGCCATTGGGAGAATTCCTCTGTATGATAGGGTCGGGTCCTTGTGTTTGACATCAACCTCTCTGATCCCTTGGGCCTCTATCATTCTTTCTTGGTACAATTTGTGATGGTTAATAAGGTGAATTAGAAAATGAGGTTTGGGGACATTACATTATCCAGAGCAAGCCCGCCCAGCCGATCAGAGCTTCGTGGGTGCGATGGAGGCCCTTTGACTTGACTGCCCTCTACAATTTTTAATATACCCGTTATGTCCCATAAGTAAACGTATGCTTACGGTCTTGAAAACCAAATGTCATTTGACACAATTGCCCTCCCCAGTCCATTGCCTGGTTCTATATTGTCGAGATTAACATTTGATTTGGCAACAATCATTCATAAACTTTACATGTCCCATTCAATTTATATGTTCTGAATATGTAGGACAATTAAAATCTGAAATATTTTAACTTTATAACTCACTTTAAATTCATATTTCAACAATCATGATAATCATGGGCTATGTAAATAAAATTAGCAATGGTAAATGTGGATATTCATCCGGTATAGAAATTTTAAATGGTCATAAATATTATTTTAACAATTTAATATATGTCTCATAGTTTTGATATCACCATTAAACATAAATTAAATAACACAAAGGAAATTTATGTAAATAAAATAAAGTTTTGCATCATCATAATATAAGTTTTACAATGGCATATTTATTAAAGACATCAAAGACGAAAATGAGTCATCTACCAATAAAAATTTGAAATAAAACTGAAGTCCAAAGAATGTCGTCTTCTAAATTCAAAATGCAACTTAGGTGATACCAAAATGGTAAGTAAAATTCCTACCCTATTTTATTTTTCCTTTTTATCCTTATGAGCAAAATTCTTCACCATAGTTTGATATTTGCGGACAAAAATGACGAGTAAATTTTGAACTTGTTACGTGATGTGTTGGCAACAATACCATTGCTAATGTTGACACTGATGAAGGGGTGTGTTGTAATTCATTTTTGTAACATCCATAATTCAAGAAAATTAATGCAATCATAAAATCAATATATATTTAAGGATTTTGAAAAAAAAAATCTGTAAAAGATTTTATAGATGTAGATAATACCAAGCCGAGTTTTTACTCTGTCCTTAAGAACTTATTAGCCCCGCATCGGTACACAACAGATATTGTGGCTAATGTTCTCCCAGGATTCTTCGCGACTTCTTGATTTAGGGGCACTCATTGAATCAAGAACACGAACTAGGAACAATGGTTGAAACTCTCTTTCTAAACTTTAACAACTAATTTTCTTTTTCAAAAGTGAATGCTAAATGAATAACCTAAATGTTCTATTTATGAAGATGGAAGGATGCTATTGAAGAGATACATTTAGGCTAAAGGATGTTGTTGATGGTGTTTTCAGGCGCTACAACATTTAAGACAGCACGACAAGAACAAAAGGGTAAATTCTCTGTCTGGCTAAGATCATGTAGCCGATCCGACCAGTTCATGTGAAGACCGACCACTTTGGTTCAGATGATCGAGCACTACAGAGGTCGGTAGGAGCGCTCTCAGTATAAAAGATTGTCATGGCCGACCTCATTAAGACCGACCAGACAACGGGCCGTGTTCAAGACAAAAGCACCCCATTCTTATGGATAAGATAAGAAAGATATCCTACTCTCGCAAGGAGAAGGAGTCAGAATCCAAAAGGGAATACGGAAGGAGAAGGCCGCACCGGATCAGGAAACCCTACAAGAAGAGAAGATTGAGTCCAAATAGGATTTCTTACGCAAATAGGAATCTGATTTCTGTATTATTATAAATAGGAGGGTAGAGCATGTGTAAAAGATCATCTGAAAATCATCACAAGGGTAAGAGATTAGAATCATCAAGTTCTGATTTGTAAAAGCAAAGAAGAGACCTGAGGAGTATATTTGAGCAATAAAAAAAGCACCATCCTGTTCTTGCCCGTGGACGTAGGTCGGATCCCAAAATCCACCGAACCACGTTAAATCACCTTGTCTGATTGGCGCATTTTCTTGTTTTCCGCTAAGTTTGCTTTTGGTCCCCCATAACCAAACAAATTCACAGTTGGAGGAGGATTTCCTCGGGAGTGATATTCCAATATTACCCTGAGACCAAAATCAGCCGTCAACAGTTGGCGCCGTCTGTGGGGAACTTCACAAAAAAACAGTTCACGTGATAAGACAAATGGCGGAAGACGGAAATCACCAACCAGGAGGTCCGGCAATGGACTGGATGAAAAAATGGAAGATGGCATGAGGACTATGATGGATCGACTAGAAAGAATGGAAGGAGCAAACAACGAGAAAACTGAAACCGAGACCGGACAAAGGAGGAAAGAGGGGGAAAGAGGAAAAAGAGTAGTGGATGTAAGCGAAGACGAGGGACCCAGAAAGAGAGGCCCCTATGGGATAAGATCTGCGGTGGTAGGAAGGTCAGAAGACACATGGGAAGAAGAAGAGGAGGAACAATCACCCGACCCCTCCTCCGACAGTTTTTACAACTCCAAGAGGGAGGATAGAAGGTATAACGAAGACGTACAGGAGACCTCTGGGTTTAAAGAATGCCACGCCCGGGGTGACAGGCGAACAGAAGGACACAGAAGGCGACACGGGGTACAACCCGTGAAATAAAATCTTGGTTAAGAAAAGAGATGACCAGATGGGGAGAAGGCCTGAAGATCGGCGCGGGAGACACCCGAGGCGAAGAAGAGGGGTCTCCCCTTACGGAAGAAATAAAGGCAGCACAGTTCCCGAAGCGATTTAACATGCCGACCATGGCACCATACAAAGGCCACTCCGACCCAAAATCCCACATCGAAAACTTTGTCCTCCTGATGGAAGTACAGGGAGTAACAGGCGACGCCATATGCAAAGTATTTCCCTTAACTTTAGGGGGGCCCGCCATCCTATGGTATAGAAGTCTGGCCCCGAGGAGCATTCAGAGCTTCTCCCAACTTAAGAAGTCGTTTATCCGGCATTTCAAAGGAGCCTGCACCCCTAAAAAAACATTAGGAGAACTAAGGCTCATGAAACAAGGGGACGACGAAACACTGAAAAGCTTCATTGAAAGGTATCACAACACTGTACTCGAGGTCGGAGGGTACGAATCCCAAGAAGCCCTGGAAAGTCTGAAAGGGGCCCTAAGGGTCGGGAAACTGTGGACCCACCTGAGGATCCATGAGACAACGGACTACGCTACCGCACTGGAGGTAGCCCGGAAGTACGTCCTACTAGAAAGCGAGGAAAAAGTATCCCGGAGAGGGACAACCGCCAGAGAAAGGGTAACAAGGAGAGAAGACCGTCGGCAACCGGAAAGAGAATTCCGGAAGTTCAATTCAAGACCCAAAGAGTTCAAACCAATGGCACAAAAGGATCAAGGCAAAAGGCCCGCAACTCAAGTAAACCATGTGGTCCGAGAGGAAGCGTATATTCCCCTAAGCAAGCCACCAGGGGAAATCATCATGGAGATACGGGAGAAAGGCCTCTTAATAGAGCCCGACCTCAGGAGGTTTCCCCTAGACAGAAAAAACAAAAGATCCTACTGCCTGCACCACAATCTAAAAGGGCACACAACCGACGAATGCAAGGACCTGCGGGAACAAATGGAGGACCTGGCCCGGAACGGGTACCTGAACAATTACATCGACCACGAGATCATGGCCACCAGACAAAGGGCAAGGAATCAAGAGGTGAACGTCATCGCAGGAGGGGCAACGCTGGCCGGGGACTCTAACCGGTCGAGAAAAAATTACAGCCGAGCACGGGGGGCAGAGGTGCTGAAAACAGAAAAAATCCCAAACCCACGAGGAAGTCGGTCGACACCCATTATGTTCACCGATGAAGACGCTCAGGGGGTAAGTTTCCCCCATGACGACGCACTAATAATCAAAGCAACAATCGGCGGCACAGAAGTGGACAGAATCTTGGTGGACCCCGGGAGAGCAGTAGACATAATTTCCAAAGAAACTTTGGAGAGCCTGGAGGTAGAATGCACGGCTCTAACCAAAGACATCACCCCCTGTACGGTTTCGGGGGATCAACGGTCGTCCCGCTGGGAAGGATTCAACTAGCAGTGACGATCGGAGCCGCCCCCAAAACCCGAACAATCATGACAAACTTCACTGTAGTAGACTGCATGAGCAGTTATCAAGTCATTGTCGGCCGCCCCTTCATGACGAGAACCAAGGCCGCAATGTCCTGTTATTACTTGAAATTGAAGTTCCCCACGCGGGAAGGGATCGGGATCATATGCGGAAGCCAGAAGATAGCCCGCAGCTATTTTGCCACTTACTCGCGAGAGACCCTCTGCGTGGAAAGAGGCACCGAGAAGAGGCAGAGGGACGAGGACGACGAGAACACGAGGAAAGACCCTGCTCCTCGGCCCGATAAAGCTACACGGCTCGGAGCAGCCGAAAAATTAGAAGAAGTAAAGCTATTCGGGCCAAAGAAAAACATAAAAATAGGGGGAAGTCTAGACGAAGCCCTAAGAAAAGACTTGTTGGAATGTCTGCAAGGGTACCCCGACATTTTTGCATGGGGACACGATGACATGCCCGGAATCGACCCAAAATTCGTAAGCCATCGCTTAGCAGTGAACCCATTACACAAACCAGTAAAACAGAAGAGGAGAATATTCAACCAGGAGCGGTGCGGAGCGATAGCAACCGAGGTGGAAAAATTGCTGAAAGCCGTTTCATCCGGGAAGTAAAATACCCAGAGTGGGTGTCCAACGTAGTGTTGGTGAAAAAATCTAACGGAAAGTGGAGAATGTGCGTAGATTTCACCGACCTCAACAAAGCATGTCCAAAAGACAGCTTTCCCCTCCCAATATAGACCAACTGGTAGACACAACAGCCTGCCAAGGGCTGCTAAGCTTCATGGATGCTTTCTCGGGATACAATCAAGTCAAGATGCACCCTGCAGACGAGGAGAAGACCACCTTTATCACTGACCAGGGCTTTACTGTTATAAAGTAATGCCTTTCGGATTAAAGAATGCAGGGGCGACTTTCCAGAGACTGGTGAATAAATCTTCAAACCGCTCATCGGCACAACCATGCTGGTGTATGTCGACGACATGATAACAATGTCCGGAGAACCAAGAGACCATGTAGCCGACCTAAAGAAAACTTTCGAACTCCTGAGGAAACACAGCTTAAAGCTCAATCTAGAGAAGTGTGCATTCGGGGTAGCCTCAGGAAAATTTCTGGGCTACATGGTGAGTTCACGAGGTATTGAGGCAAACCCGCAAAAGATACAAGCCGTGCTAGACCTGAAATCACCCCGGACGGTTAAGGAAGTACAAAGCCTTACAGGAAGAATCGCCGCACTCAACCGGTTCATCTCGCGAGCAACCGACAAGTGCCATCCTTTCTTCAAAGTCATCAAAAAAGCTCAAAAAGGGGTCGACTGGACACCTGAGTGCGAAGAAGCCTTCCAGCACCTAAAACAATACCTGGCACAGCCCCCTCTCCTAGCCAAACCCCTCCCGGGGAGACACTGTATCTATACCTGGCCGTCTCGAAACACGCAGTAAGCTCAGCACTGGTACAAGAGACCGACCATGTCCAGAAACCGGTTTGTAAAGAAGAGCCTGCTGGACGTAGAAACACGATACCCCGTGCACGAACTCGTTGCCCTATCCCTGATCACTGCGGCACGGAAGTTACGACCCTACTTTCAAGCCCATCCTATCAAGGTATACACGGATTATCCCCTGAGACAAATCTTGCAGAAACAAGAGGCCTCAGGGAGACTGATGAAGTGGTCAGTAGAAATAAGCGAGCATGACATCTCCTACCTCCCAAGAACAGCAACAAAAGGGCAGGCCTTAGCGGACTTCATAGCAGAGCTCACGGAACCACAGGTCTTGGCCACGGAAGAAGACAGGTGGGAAATGTCTGAAAACCACTGACCACTATCCTCCCACTGACCACTGCATATCGGTATTCCTCTCAGGAAAACCGCATGGTGAGCAACAATCATATTGTTCTCATGTGGGATTTATAAGTACTATACTTATGGTTTCCCTTAGGATAACCTATATTGGCACTAATCCAATTTGGGTTCTTAGTTTGGTATCATCCAAACTTTATGCCTGGCATACCCAATTATCAGGAATGAGAAACCTCGTTTCTTTCCTGTTCATATCCTATATGATATCTGTCAAACAGATTTACATGGAACCTTATTCTAAATAAGTTTTGCACTGTTAATACATATCCTGTTGAAGGAAACAGTAGCTCAGAGCGACTCGCGAAAAACCTAATCATGTCCAACAAAACTTGGTTTTTAGTTCTGACACACCGTCAATTGACGTGTTTCGGGAGAAGTCCTCATATGAAAGAATACCGTACTCTTTCATGTACGTATGAAACTTACTGCTTAAGTATTTACCAATACGGTCTTACCGTAGCGGCATAATACTACAGCCGATCTGTTTGTATACTTCGTGTCGAAACTCAAAGTTTCGTATTTGTGTTCTTCAAAAGAAACACATAACCATAACGTGATGCCACATCCGTTAAGGTCACGAAATATTCATGTACACATCTAGCCAAGCTAGATATGGGCCCACTTACTTCATCATGAATAGGGTTTACAGATCGGTGGCCTTTACACTATTACCAAGTAAATAGTATTTTAGGTACTTTCCTAGTAAACTGGATTCGTAGACCTTATTTGAATAGTCAAAACAGTCCTAGTATCCACTCTTCAAAAGTGTGGATATACGAGTCTAATTAAATTGTGTCCTAGACAAAATGCCACAAATAAGTCTCTATTGATCAAATCAATTTGAGCTATTTATTTGTCAATTATGCTTTTCAATATTTCACAAACCTTTGGCCAAGCCTGGGTTTCGGAATATCGAAACGATATGCACCTTGTGCTACATGCCCAATTGCAAACTTTGACTTTTCTCCACTAGAATAGTCAATTAATTCTCCAAGAATTATTAATTGCAATTTTAATACTTTTAAATCTAAAGATAGATTTATTATAAGTATATTAATTAAGCATTAAAGTCATCATCACATAAATCTTTCAAAGATTTTATGCTCTACTATTTGCTTAATTTTGGGCGCAACGTATAATAAGTTATTTTATCAAATAAAGTAACCTATTATTTATTCCCAATTTGAAAATTAAATCATTTAAAATATTTTTAATCCCAGATTATATTTTAAATATCCAATTTTTCAATTTCTTATCTTGATTACAATAGTCCAACTATTTAATCAACGATTAGTGGTACTATATATATTATAATGATTATAATAGTCCAACTATATAATCAAATATAATCCAAATTAATTAACCTCAATTACATTGATTACTATAATCCAATTATAAAATCAACTGTAAACTGAAATTAATTAATTCAAATATATTGATTAATATAATCCAATTATATATAATCAAGTATAATACAGTCCAACTGTTTATTAAAACAACAATTTAAATATTAGTCCAACTAACATTTAATATTACGACGAAATAATTTAAATGAGCGCGTATGGCGAGTAATTGAACGAATGTTGCAAATTCAATACTTGCCTCCCACTATTTTTCGTCAGCCTCTAACCCTCTGTCGAGTACTCGGGAAACCGTGTTTCCTAGTGGGCTAGGATCCCGTTAAAGTATCATACAATCCTGACTTTGGTCAATAAAAATTGTATGATAATTAACAAGGTAGATGTCGAAGATCAATTGGATCCCATCCAACTCCTAGATCCAGTAGGTGGACATCCAAGTCCGAAACATATATCTAATATATGCCTATATATCGAATATATACCCTACCCGTTTCCTCTGAATCAACTAGGCCTTGGCTTTGGCCAAAACAAACCTAGTGATCCCAGTCAAGCGTGGACCCATTGACAGGGAAGCTTCGTAATCAAATGTCTATGGACAAGAAGTGGTCTTGACTTTGGTCAAAAACAAACCACAACTTGGACACGACACCGATATATAACAAAGCCTCGTGATTAAAGCACATCTTTGACTGACAAGGGCTTGACTTTGGTCAAAAACAACCCCTGACAATCTCCGATCTTGAGCAAGAATCACTCAATGGAAGGAAATGATGCTTGATATTTAACGAGGGTTTTTCGCGTGCAAATTGGCTACCAATTTAATTATCTTTGTTAAGGTCTCATCATCATACACCCTTAAACATGCATTCTAATACATAATAAAGCGTATATGAAAATAAAATAATAATGATATGCGGATGGATATTTTACATTGATCCTAGATCAAATCTCTCACTTTCTCTCTCCCGCTAGCACTTGTATTACTTCTACCCGTTACACTACACTTCTAAAGAAACCTCTTTTACATGGAGGGGAATAGGTGAGAAGAGAATACAAAGAAATAAGAGATAAGGCTGGACACGCAGGTCCAATTTAATAAATCAAATTTATTACAATTTCCAAAATCGCCCAACCCGACTAATATCCATCCGATATACATTATTCAAACATCATAACCATGTATTCATACAAGCATGTTATCAATCAATCAATCAAATTAATTAATCTTGATTATTAGTGATCATCCAATGTTCAAACAAAGATTTGATTTTGTTCGAGTCAAACTCGTATTGCAAACACGTACTCAAAGTACAATTTCTACGAATTAAATTAAATTACATAATTAAATCCAATTTAATACGTATTTAATTCTAATTCATTATTTAATTCCAAATTAAATATTACACTTTTATTAACGAACCTTTACGACTTAAATTCCAAATTTAATCGCAACGGGTCTCAAAGCCCGATTAACATCTAATGTTTTATTTAATTAAAGTCCAATGGGCTTTTAATTAATTTCTATAGGCGTGGACTTTTGGTCAACTCGGGTCAAACCGAACAACCAAAATCCAATCCGGGAGTTACCCCATAAGCCTTTAAATTAATTTTGGCCCATTAGGCCCAATTAAATAATTAAGGTCCATTAAGTCATAATTGGACCTTTTGGATTCGGTTTTGGGCCTAATTGGATCCAACCAATTTTGCCTAAACCCAACTTTGTTACAACAAAGCCCAAAAGCCCAATTACAACCCAACAAGCCCAATTTCCAAAATCAAGCCAAATTAATTAACTTATAAAATTCCAAATTTCACAATTAATTAACCTAAGTGTAATACACAATCAATTACCCAATTAACATTTCTAAAACATCAATTAGCCTAATTAATCATGCATTTTAACAACCAAATAGTGTCCAACACAATTCAATTAAAATCAAACCCAATTAACATGCTATCAAGTCTCGGCAATTAGGGGTTTTTCAATTCGATTCGGTTTCAATCCAATTGAGTCCACAATCTTAATTTCCCAAATCAATTCAATTCATCCAATGAATTAAAACAAAAAAAAACACAAAGAATTCCATGTTCATTAAGATTCGGCCAAGCCACTTTAAAAGGGAAAAATGTTCCAAATCAAAATTCAATCCAATTGAACTTCAAAACAACATTAACCAATTGTTTTAAGTCATCCAATGATCAAACAAAACAAAATTACCAAGACATTAGGGTTCTTCCAATTTTCGGCCAAGCCTCCAATTTGGGGAAAATTGAATCCAATCCAATTTCATGAAATTGATCACACACAATCTCAATTAAACATGTTCTAAGCATACTTAAACATCCAATTCAATTAAAACATGCTTAAACACATTTTACCCAATTTCAAGTTTCATTTCAACCTAAAGAATTGGGGAAAATTGATCTAATCCAATTTTCTTGAAATTGATCATGCACAACTTCAATTCAACCTCATTCAAGCATAATGCATCAAACAATTCAACCAAATCATGCCTAAATCGAGTTTACCCAAATAAAGTTTTGACAAAAATAAGCAAATTGGGGAAAATCAATCCAATCAATTTTTTATCAAATTGATTACATACAACTCAAATTCAATCATATATAATCATTCTCAAACAATCAATTAGACAGAATCAAGCTAAAATCAAAAAGCCCCAAATTTGCTCAAGAACCCTAATTCGGTTTTCATGCAACAATAGCTCTGATACCATTGTAAGAGTTCAATTAAAGGTCCCAAGGATCACAAATCATGCATAAAAACCGCATATAAACACATCAAAGGAGTAAGGCGGAAACATAACTCACATTGAACGGTTTTGATGAAATGAAGAACATGCGTTTTTAAGCTCCCTCCAAGCTCGGCAATGGCTTATGGAACTGCAGTGGACGTACGGTTTGGGCTGTGAAAGTCTCCTCCATTTTCGGCCATGCAAGACTCCATTGAAGCTCCAAGCTTCAAGCTTTCTAAGCTCATGAAGACACTTCCCTATCACCTATGTATTACTCAAGGTGTGCTAGCACTTGTTCATCTTCCATTTTGCTTCTCAAAAATTCGGTGAAACCAGAAAAATAGAGAAGAAATCGCACCATGCGTGAAGGAGATGAAGAAGAAAAAGAGAGGGAAGAGAGAAATCGTACATGTTTGCATGTAAGAGAGAGAGGACCGAATGTGTGTGTAAAAGGAAAAGAAAAGTAAATATATTTATTCATTTATTTTCCAAAAATAAATAAAACATATATATATATTCCAAACCTTTTCATATTCCATCACTTTTACTTTTAACTTTAAGTCATATCACATCACTTTTCACATCACATCTATTCACTTTAATAAAGTGACATATTGTCAAGTCACATCACTCAAAGTGACAATTGATTTGACGATTGACGCGACTAGCGATTTGACGCTTGATGTGACTTGCGTGCCGCGCTCGAATTCGAAATGCGAATGCGCTCGCAATCACTCTCGGGCTCGGGTTCGCTAATTCCAAATTAACGAATTTTCCGTCGCGTCGTAATTAAGTGATTACGCCTAGCGAATTCACTATTCACATCGCTAACGAATTAATTCTAAATTAATTCGTTCGCCCGAATTAAAATCCAATTTTAATTCCGCGTCGAAATCTAATTTCTAATAATATATCGAATATATTATTTTATCGATTAATTCCAAATTAATCGTTCTCTCTCTTTAATTAATATTTTATCCCAGATAAAATATCTCCGCAATTAATCCCAGATTAATTTTCTCTCTCAACGAATTAATCCCAGATTAATTCTATCTCTCTCTTCTAATTAATCCCAGATTAATCAAAGTGCGAGTCATACGTCATCGGTGAATCTTCAGGAAGCGACCCATGAGATCTCCGGATATGTTGGCAGTAAATACGATCGTCGGACTGTTCGAACACGTAAGTACCTCGTACTACGTTTATATCGATTTACAAGACAAGGTTGGCTTCTAGCAAAGCGCCATGCCTACCCAATTCTCCAGAAATATTCTTACAGGAATATATAGATCTGTATCAAGCGTAGTATACCGTAGTATTGTGTATATTGGCCCAGTATCGGATAATCACGTGCTAGGCCTGGGGCTGGATAAGTGTCTGCCCCGTACGAAGCACATGTCGGATGTCTGGTAACTAGTCTCTATAATCGGATATACATGACCTTGTCATAATATCCCGATGGCCGCGCAGCACTTAAGAGCACTAATACCGTATCCTGCGTGACATCATTTCCAATATGACTGAAGTGATACTTCCATCTTGACATCACACCCAATACTCTACGACTCTCTGATAAACCCAGAAGTGGTGTACACAGAACCGGTTAAAGCCCCCTACCACCAAGACCAAAGTTTATCGATTATCGTAAGTATTAGCGGTGCAAGTCTCAGGTTAAGACTATACACACCTACCTTGATTTCGGCCTCCCATAGACACATAGTCATAATACCAATGGGATTCCGAGGGGTCTATCCAGAGCGAAGCTGTTTCCCGTACCATCGGTGAAACACGACCTCCTATCGCACTTGCATAAGTATCCAACACTTATATATATGAGAACTATGTCGTTGTGCCCTCACAAACGTGCACAAGTGCATTACTAGCCTATTCCGTATTATCGATGTCCAGTATCGATAATACTACGGCTAGGGATATTTAATGATTAAACCTTCGGGGACTGATACTGTCTCATATCATTCTCAATCCAGGAACTAATCATAGGGACCTCTCTTCATTTATATATCTATGGTGATCTAATCACAAATGATGAGAGTGCAATTTCCTTATTACATAGTTAATTTGCTACAACAACACAATGATCTGTGCAAATAGTGACGCTATGGGTCATTTTGTCCAACATACATGTCACATGCACACATTTTTTTTTGTTTTGTTTTTGTTCGCAGGTTTTGAAGAAAAGAAAAAGTGGCAAAGTCAAGCAGTTTGGGGAATGAATCCCAGGGTCGAGGCCCATATTATCAGTAGCATCGGGAATGAATCCCAGGGTCGAGGCCCACATTATTAGAAATTTCGGGAATAAATCCCAGGGTTGAGGCCCAAACTATCAGCAGTTTCGGGAATGAATCCCAAGGTCGAGGCCCATATTATCAGCAGCATCGGGAATGAATCCCAGGGTCGAGGCCCATATTATTAGCAATTTCGGGAATAAATCCCAGGGTTGAGGCCCAAACTATCAGCAGTTTCGGGAATGAATCCCAGGGTCGAGGCCCACGTTGTCAGCGGTTTGGAAATGAATCACAGGGTCGAGGCCCACGTTGTCAGCGGTTTCGGGAATGAATCCTAGGGTCGAGGCCCACGTTGTCAGTAGTTTCAGGAATGAATCCCAGGGTCGAGGCCTACATTGTCAGCGATTTCGGGAATAAATCCCATAGTCGAGGCCCACGTTGTCAGTAGTTTCGGGAATGAATCCCAGGTCGAGGCCCACATTATCAGCAATTTCGGGAATGAATCCCGGGGATGAGGCCCACGTCATCAACTCAATTGGGAATGAATCCCGGGGGTCGCATCACCTCACCACCAGATCAACTCAGTTCGAAGCAACATGCAAGTCAGGCGGCAGCTGGCAAGCCAGGTAAGTGATAATGCACTGCATTACTTTGATAGGATTGTAATTGTCACACACTACATAAGTCCCATCAAAGTGGGGGGACTGTAGGCACTGTTTTTTTGCATATAAGTCCCGATGATGAGCCTCGTACGGAGGCACTACCCTTTAAGTTATGGAAGTCGCGGGAAACAGACGTCGGAATGGAAAATTCAGAAATTGATACCATGTTGGACTTAATTCGTTTGCTTAGCTTCGGGTTCGCTCGTTGGATCTCTGTTTTAAAATTCATCTTTGGCCCAAAACCCCTTCAACCTACACTAAACCACACACCTAAGCCCACACACCACCAACCACACGCCCAAGCCCACCAACTAGCCATCGTACACGCCAATAAGCCTCCAAGCCCAATAAATCACATCCAAAAATATTCAAACACATTAAACACATGTTAAAATCAAATTAAATCACCTTCCCAAATTAAATAAATCAAATTAAATCACCTTCCTAAATTAAATAAATTTAAATAAATCACATGCCTAAATTAAACAAATCAAATCAAATCCCATAAATCATTTTCCTAAACTAAAACAAATCAATTTCCTAATTGAATAGATCTTTTTCTTATGACACACTAATTGAAGATACCCCCCATAATTACATTATCTCTTTCCTACCCCGAATGAGGACAACCCTAACCCTCTCCTATAAAAAGATACATAAGTCAAACCTTAAGACCCCTGGAGCACATTCCCGGCAATCCATAAAAGAGATCCCTGAACAAAACGTCTTTCACTTCCCTCTCTCACACACTTACAAAAACCATAACAAAAAAACCCTAGACTCCTCTCGGCAAACAACACGCGCAAGCTTTCAAATGGCCCACGCCGCTTCACCCCTTGAGATGCACTAAATGCCCTAACCGAAAAGAGACCAAAGAACAGCCCTCACGTCCACGCCACTCACACTAGGCAGCACACTTTCACGCCACACACACACCTCACGCCACTCACACTCAAACAACAAACACATTCACAAACCGAACTGTCATCAACTCAACAAATAATAATCCCCTTCACGAAACACCCAATAGCCCACTCACCCATCATCCTCTTCACGTAACACCCATCAGCCCACTCACCAAGTAGCCCCCCTCACGCACCATACACACATCATACCCTCAGCAGCCCTGCACACATGCCATAACACCATGTACGACAACCATTCACAAAACATCCCATAAACTGCCCTTCAAGTCACGCAACACATCCCTCATTTAAAGCAAATAAATCCCACTCACCAACTCATCACTCACCAGCTCACTCTCAGTAGCCCTCACTAATAGATCCAACACAGCCCCCATATTCACCATAAAATAGTCCCGAAAAACTGCACAACCAAAACATCAAAAACTGCAACAAAAATAGTCCCAAAACCGCACAAACCATCACTCAAAACAGCCAACAAATACCGCAAATAGTAACCCAACACAACGATCAGAAAACACAATAAAAACATAGAAAATAGCAGCCCAAAACAGCTAATCGACGAAGGAAAACATTGAACCATTAAACCGGAGGAGTTGCGAAGCATTAACCCTTCTTACGGCCGTGTAACACACTTCCAATAGGTGACTTAAAAGGTAAGACCTGAGGGCACCTTTTTATTTATTAGTAATTCATCGCATGCGTATTGTTGATTTATGTATGTTGTGGCCATGGGATGAATGATTTTGTGCTATCTCTCGTAGTATATCGAATGAAAACCCAGACGTAAATTACATAGCCGAATCCAAATGGACGGTAGTGCGGTCTGAACTTGGGATACAATTCCACGTACCGCTTGAGAAACGCACATATTTCATTTCATATAATCTTGTGTTTATTCATTGTTTATTAGAAATAGTATGTTATTTTTATGCATGATTTATTTATTTCTTTCGCACTATAAGCTTAATTATATCTCTTCAATATTTATGTTTAGACAATAGATTATTTATTTATGTTTCCGTATTTATCAATTTAATGTGTCCATGAGATTGTGTGCTTGCCATTATTTCGACTTACTTTTATGCATGCAAACTTAGATATAGGTTATATGCAAACTTAGATATAGGTTATATGAAAACTTAGATATATGTTGTATGCGAACTTAGATGTAGGTTATTCTTGCGTATGCATGTTGCGTAGACTCGGTTATATTATCACATAAATCCGTTAATTACAAGTGGCATAAGTAAGGGACCATTCTGAACCCAACGGTTTAAGGTCTTCCTTTGCGAGGGGTGAGTGCGGCCTTAAATTATTTCCCAGTTCACGCTGGGTGGCGACTCCATTATTCTCCGGTTTAGTCCTCCGTGGGCTACTCCGTACTCCCAATCGGGCCGTGAACCTGGAACAGCGTAGCCAATTTCTGTGTCCTACAATAATGCATACCATATTTTGAAGTTTGGCTTTGATACCTCAAGACACTTACTATGACTTTGCAGTGGTTGTGTCCTGGATTTCTTGTATATCTGCTAAGCCTGTTTACAGCTTGAGCGATATCAGTTCGTGTGCAATTTATGAGATACATCAGACTTCCGATGATTCTCGAATACTATAATTGTGAAACGCTTGAGCCAGTATTCTTTGATAAATGAAGAGTTGGATCTACAATAGTTTTAGCCACATTTAGATCTCCTTTATTATATTTATCAAGTATCTTCTCAACATAATGAGTTTGAGATAATATATACTCCTCTGATGTTCTGGAAATCTTAATTCCTAATATCACATCAGCTACTCATAAATCTTTCATATCAAAATTACTGATCAAGACTTTTTTGGTAGATTGAATCATCTCCTTATTACTACAATTTATCAGCATATCAACTACGTAAAGATACACAATGACATATATTTTTTGAGTTGATTTGGTGTATACACACTTATCACACTCATTGATTTTGAACCCACTTAATAACATCTCTTTGTCAAATTTTCCATGCCATTGTTTAGGCGCTTGTTTTAATCCGTATAAGGATTTTACAAGTTTGTACACCTTCTGTTCTTGTCCAAGAAAATTGAAACCTTCTGGTTGTTCCAAGTAAATCTCTTCATCAAGTTCACCATTTAGGAATGCCGTCTTTACATCCATTTGATGTATTTCAAGACCAAATATAATTGCTATGGCTATAAGCATTCTTATTGACGTGATATGAGTCAGTGGTGAATAAGTATCAAAGTAATCAAGGCCTTCTGTTTGTCTATAACCTTTTATGACAAGTCTTGCATTGTACTTATTTATTGATCCATCTGCTTTCATATTCAGTTTGAATATCCATTTGTAGCCCAATGACTTACAACCTGGAGGAAGATCAACCAACTCCCAATTATGATTTTGTAGGATGGAATCAATCTCACTATTTATAGCCTCTTTCCACAAAGATGTCTCCGATTAAGACATTGCTTCTTTATAGCTTTGAGGGTCATTTTCCAACAAATATGTCAAAAAATCAGGTTCAAATGACTTAGACGTTCTAGCTCTTTTGCTACGTCTAGGTTCATTTTCCACATCATTTTCACATTGATCTAATTCTTGGTCAATTTGATCATTACCTCTAATAATATCAATCTTTCTTTTGAGAGACTCTATTCTTGTCTTTACTTACAAGGAAATATATCTTCAAAGAATGTCGCATTCCTTGACTCAATTATCATGTCTGGATTGATGTCGGAAATTTAAGACTTATGTACCAAGAATTGATACGCACTACTGTTGTGAGCATATCCAATGAATATACAGTCAACAGTCTTGGGTCATATCCTAACCTTATTAGGTTTATGAACCATCACTTTGGTGAGACATCCAAACACTTTCAGATATTTGTAGGAAGGTACGTGACCTTTCCACAATTCATATAGTGTCTTGTCAAATCTTCTATGTGGTAGCTTGTTCAGAACATAGTTGGCAGAAAGTAAGGCTTCCCCCACAAGTTCTGGGGTAAACCAGAGCTTGTCAACATGACATTCATCATTTCCTTCAACGTTCAGTTTTTGCGTTCAGCAATCTTGTTTTGTTGAGGCGAATAATAAGCAGTAGTTTCGTGAATAATTCCATGGTTGGAATAATATTCACCAAATGGTGACACATATTCACCTCATCTATTATTCCTGATTCTTTTGATTTTCTAACAAATTTGATTTTCAACTTCGTTCTTATAGTGTATGAAGCTCTCAATAGCTTCATCTTTGCTCCTCAGCAAGTACACATAAAAGAATCTTATGATATCATCGATAAAAGTGACAGGTACTTTTTACCGCCTCTTGTTTGCACAATATTCATATCACACACATCGGAATGTATAAGTTCCAAGGGTTTAGACTTTGTTCTATGTATTTTTATTTCAACCCATGCCTCACAATTATGTTGGTTATCAATTGTAAATTTAGGTATAAGGTCCATGTTAATTAATTTACTCATTGTATCATAATTAACATGTTTTAACCTCTCATGCCATACATTTTATGACTCAATAATATAAGCGGAATATGTAAATTTATTATTAGCACTGTGTCGATTGACAGTCATTACATTGAACTTGAAAAAGCCTTCAGTAAGGTATCTTTTTCCTACATAGATATTATTCTTGGTCAATACAAACTTATTAGAAACAAATACTAGCTTAAAACCATTCCTGCTAAGGAGTGAACCCGAAACCAAGTTCTTCTGAATATCAGAAACATGCAAGACATTCTTCAATGTAAGCTCGTTATTAGATGTCATCATCATAACCATTGTGCCTTGTCCAACCACTCTAGAGTTAGAAGAGTTTCCCATTGTCAGATGATCTCCACCATCAATCTTCTAATACGAGGAAAACATCTTGCTATCAGCACAGATATGACGAGTAGCCCCAGTGTCTATCCATTATTCTCTCAGATTTCTAACCAAGTTGGCTTTTGTTACAACTGCTGAGAGGTTCATTTATGAGATCTCATCAATTAGCTGCTCATCCTCAGTGACATGGGCCTCATTTTTCTTTTTCTTGCCTTTGTCATGAGACTTATTATTTCTGCAGTCCTTTGTCATGTGACCGCTTTTCCCATAGGTGTAGCACTTTACCTTGAACTTCTTTTTTTCTTGGGAAGAATTAACTCCACTGTTCTTTCTTTTTTTTCTACCTTTTCCACTCTCGACGATGTTGGCCTTAGACTCCATAGTCTTGTAGCAAGCATTCTCTGACTTCATGTTGTCATCTTCGATCCTCAATCGAACTCTAAGGTCTTCAGGACTCATCTTTTTCTTTTTGTGTTTTAGATAGCTCCTGAAGTCCTTCCATGATGGAGGTAACTTTTCAATGATTGTGGCTACTTGAAATGTCTCACAGAGTTTCATTCCCTCGTCTAATATTTCATGAATGATCAACTATAGTTCACCCAACTGAGACATTACCGTCTTTGAATCTATCATTTTGTAGTCCAAGAACCTACCCACAACAAACTTCTTTTGTCCGGCATCCTATTTTTGTACTCCTTCTTGCGAGATTTCCATAGAATCTTTGCAGAAGTCATGCCTTGATATATATATTGTATAGGGTATTGTCAAGCCCTCCCAAGAGGTAGTTATTGCACAAGAAGTCGCTTGACGACCATGTCTCATCTCGCAGTTGTTTGGCTATTTCAGTTTCTCATTCCACATGACCCAGAGGATCTTTGAGATACTTAGCCAACAACAATGTTGTCAGGTAGAACAACATTTTGCTCTGCCACTGTTTTAAATTTGCTCCACCAAATTTATCTGGTTTCTCGCCATGAGCGACCGGTACTATGATATATCCACTAGCCATGTGTAACTG
Organism: Zanthoxylum bungeanum; assembly: GCA_019454045.1. Lineage (NCBI taxonomy): Eukaryota > Viridiplantae > Streptophyta > Magnoliopsida > Sapindales > Rutaceae > Zanthoxylum > Zanthoxylum bungeanum. The sequence continues at coordinate 29,301 of SKCR01039854.1, forward strand.
GAAAATATACAGTAATTAATAAGTCTACAAAAGACAAATCACACAACCATCAACCGTATGATCTTGTTTAAGTGATACACTAAGAATCCACTTGTTGTTATCTTGGACAGTAATACCAAATAACACAAGTCTTTGACTTTATGACTAAGATTTCTAATGATAAGTGAATAAAGGCAAATTCCAAGAGGATGAGGGGGGTCTGGTTTAACCACTTAAATCCCTGCCCACTTAGGCTCTTATCGCCTTTTTGACAGAATTCCCTTAATTACTTTCTCAATAGAAAAATCTTAGATATTCAATCTTAGTGTTACACTTTAATTTACCAGTATAATGATATTTCAAATATGTTTATAAATGTATAATTCAATCAAGGTTGGATGGAATTATTTGGGTATTACTACACTTTTAACTCTCAACCAAAGTCCAATGAACAAACAAAATACAAATAATAAACCTTTTTTTAAAGGATTCAAATATCAACTTTATCACCTACAAATTAGTGTATTAATATGTAATAATTGAAGATACTTTAATTAACTTAAATCTATAATAACCAAGTTTATAATTTTGACAATAAATTATTCATTATATGATTTTCTTAAGTTAATTAGACAATTATTGAATAAATCCTAAAACAGTGAGATACTTATGCAAAATCCTAAATCATGTGTGCTTGATGTTATTATATTTAAACCAAACTAGTACTCTTAACAAAATATTAACTGTTTGCTAATATAATCAATTCAAATGTAAATACCTATTATTTCAATTAACAAATTCTAACAGTTTTTAGATAGTATTCTTCTTCTTCTTATCAAAACGTGACGCAATCATAAAATTTTTTTCCATTAAATATTTCTAATTAACAAATTGCCAATGAACATAATTAAATATATACAATTTTTTTTTTGAATGCATTAAATATTTCCGATTAACAAATTACCAATCCAATTAAATATTTTGAAAATACTCAACAGTGACGAATTGATCCAATTGTTTCATATCCACATAAATTCTTATTCTGACAAATAATATGAAAAAATAAAATCATGAAGTTGAGTTTAAATGAGAGCAACAGAGCCTGGCAATATGTGTGAATCAAAAAAATGATTTTACAACACAAAGTTAATAAGTTCTTAAGATTGATGAAGGGGTGTGTTGTAATTGTTAGACATTATGTCCCATAGCGTCACTGTTTGTAAATGATATTGTATTATTGTACAAAATTAACTATGTGATTATGAAATTGCCTTTTGCCGTTTTGTAATATTATTTACTTTGACTAATAAATGGCGAAAGTCCATATGATTAATACTGGATTGAGATGATATGAGACAGTATCAATCTATAAAAGTTTAATCATTAAATATCCCTAGTCATAGTATTATCGAGATTGGACATCGATAATGCGGAATAGACTAGTATTGCGCTTGTGCACGTTGTGAGGGCACAACAGCATAGTTCTCATATATTTAAGTATTGGATACATATGCAAGTGCAATAGGAGGTTGTGTTTTACCGATGGTACGGAAAACAGCTTCGCTCTGGATAGACCCCGCGGAATCCCATTGGTAGTATGTCTGCGTGTCTATGGGAGGCCGCATCAGGGTAGGTGTATATGGTCTTAACCTGAGACTTACATCGCTAGTACTTGCGACAATCGGTAAACTTTGGTTTTGGTGGTTGGGGACCCTAACCGGTTCTGTGTACACCTCTTCTGGGTTTATCGACAATCGGTAGACTTACTCTGTCCTTAAGAACTTATTAGTCCTGCCTCGGTACACAACAGATCTTGTGGCTAATGTTTTCCCAGGATTCTTGGCGAGTTCTTAATTTAGGGGCACTCCTTGAATCAAGAACACGAACTAGGAATAATGGTTTGAACTCTCTTTCTAAACTTTAACAACTAATTTTCTTTTTCAAAAGTGAATGTAAATGAATAACCTAAATGTTTTATTTATAGATATGGAATGATGCTATTAAAGAGATACATTTACGCTTAAGGATGTAATCATTTAAATGGTTATATCTCTTCAATGCACCCTTACAACTCAAAAGGTTATTACCTTTCACTCTAGGAACTTATCCCTTCATTTTTATGACTTTCCTAAAAGACATATATTATAGGCATCTCTTTCCACTAAAGCATTGTATAAATACTTTCAAAATTAGAAAATTTCCTACAGATACTACCAGAAAATAGACATTTAGCGTCGAAATAAATTTTTGACGTGAAAGCTTGGTCGATGAAGATATTTAATGTCAAAAACCAATTTCGACGCTAAAAAAATATTTTCAACGATGAAATATTTTGTCACTAAAAGTACATACTTTTAGCGTCGAAATTGGTTTTTGACCCTAAATATCTTCCTCGACCAAGCTTTCACGTCAAAACATAGAAGACCTTTAGCGATGAAATGTTTCGACACTAAAGATCAAAATAGTAAAGATAAAATAACAAATTCATTATAATTAGTTTTAAAAACTATTTATAACAAATTGACATTACAAATAATTTCAAACTAAATTTCATTACAAAAATAATTAAATTTTTAGAAATCATAAAATATAACTGCAAATTTATCATAACAAATTATAACAATGATATCTTTATTGATACAAAAAAAAAATTATAAAATTTATCACAATAAAAAATATAAAATTAATAATAAATAAAATGATAAACTATACATTTTCTTCATCTTCACTTCCATATTTTTCATCTTCATTTTCATTTGTTTTTCATTTTTTTCACCATCTTCATTTCCACCATTTCTTCATCTTCATATTCCCCTACAAAAAATAAAAATAAAAACATTGGATGTTAATGTAAAATAGAAAAAATAAAACAAAACCCTTAAGGAAAAAAGAATTTTAGAGAGGAAATAAGGGTATGGGAGAAAGAAAGTGAGAATATGAGAAATGAAAGAGCAAATGAATTTACAGGAAAAAATAACCTTCGTCGCTAAAGATCCTCAAATAGCCGGAATTATTTCCGTCAAAATTTTGATCTTTAGCGTCGAAATTTTTGACTTTTAACGTCGAAATTTCGTCACTAAATGTCAAAACATTTAAATCTAATTTTATTAGATGATAAATTTAAATGTGCAACCTTTTAGCGGTGAATTTCAATTTTGATGCTAAAGGGTTGACTCTTTAGCGTCTAAAGAGTTCTACGATGCAAAAGGTTTACCTTTAGCGTCAAAATTAAAATTCGACGCTAAAGGGTTTATTAGCGTCGAAAATTTTTTGGACACTAAAGGTCCATTTTCTTGTAGTGTGAGAATGATTATTGGTAGATTGTTATTTGATTAAAAAACTATTAGTCATCTTACTTTGTATATAACGAGTGCAAGTGCGATCATTTTTCGCTACAAAATATTTATATTATTATTATTATTGTTATTGTTGTTATTATTATTATTCATGAATTTTTTTATTATCTATCACATGAATAATGATGTGATGACAATTATTATGAGGCTCATTTCTAAATTTCCCATGCGACATAAAACAAGTAAAAAATAGAATTTCAGATTTTAATAAATAAATTAAATTAAAAATTTTGGAAAAAAATTAGTTTACGGGTTTAGCAGCGAGTATCCAGTGATATTCAATTATTATCAAATCTGCACCGAATCTATTGTGAGTTTTGTTTTAATTTACCAAACCACATCAATCACGATAAAATATTATCAAATCCTACCAATATCAGGTTAGTAATTGCGAGTTTTTACGTTTACGGGCAAAATTGCTATACTTATTTTAGGGTCACCAATTTGACTAAAGATTTGCAATGTGACTGATGTACACACAACTTCAGTTTCAATCCCTAATAGGACTGAGCTCAATGTGGCTGATAGTAAACAATGTAGCTGAAGTATACACACCCCTCTTTCATTATGTGACTAAATTCAAAAATGAGATTGTGACTAAAGTATAATGTAAATATGTTTGTAATTATGCTCAATATAATTAGGACTGGGATTTTTTCTGAGCTAAATATGATCATCATTGAGCTCAATGTGATTGTGTAGTAACTGAGATCAATACGACTATGTTTGTAATTGAACTCAATATAATTACAATTGAGGTCAATGTGACTTTGAGAAGTTGGTTTAGGGAAAGCAGATGACCGTTTATGAGTATGACATATAGTTTACCCGACTATCCCGATATGCCCAATATTTGGTCAACATTGAAGAAATGAAGGTGAAACGGTTTGTAGATGGACTTCGAGATTACTTATTTCGATCCATTCATTTTATAGAGACCACCACTTATACTCAGGTTTTAGATGCTGCTCTCCAGTTTGAGGCTCGGGCTAGAGAGAGACAGGCTGAGAGATAATCTCGGAAGAGGCCGAGATCAGATAAGAGAGGAAGACCACAATAGGGTAGTCCGAGTATGCGGCAATAGATGTTCGCCCATCTCCATGCACGACATGATATGGGTCAGACTCATGGACGTTCAGATCACAAACCCATGCATAGTACTATGTCCCATACAGTTTCTTCTCTGTTGGTAGCCCAACCAGGGCGAGGTACCCTACCATGTCCGACTGTGGGCTATCTCATACAAGAGTTTATTGATTTGAGGGTATGAGTTGTTATCGATGCAGACAGATGGGTCATCTAAGGCAGGATTGCCAGTACTAGTAGATCAGTTACCATCATTTCATGCTACTTTATCAGTACCCCAACCTCAGTTAAATAGGAGTTTGATAGGATAACAGAGATCCATAGCGATGGGACATGTGGCAGGAGTAGGAGACAGTCAGTGGGTGATCGAGGACATGCCTCCACCAGCAGGGCTCAGGGTAGGGTGTATACCCTCACACCACAGGATTCACAGACATCTAACATTGTTGTTACGGGTACATTATCATTTTGTTCAATAAATGTTAGAGTACTAGTTGATTCAGGAGATACTCACTCATTTATATCACCGTAATTTATGACTTACCTGGGTAGAGATACAAAAACATTAGATTTGCCCCTCGTTATTGTTGGAGAAAATGACCCATAGCGTCACTATTTGCACAGATCATTGTGTTGTTGTAGCAAATTAACTATGTGACAAGGAAATTGCACTCTCATCATTTGTGATTAGATCACCATAAATATATATAAATGAAGCGAGGTCCCTATGATTAGTTCCTGGACTGAGAATGATATGAGACAGTATCAGTCCCCGAAGGATTAATCATTAAATATCCCTAGCCGTTGTATTATCGAGACTGGACATCGATAATGCGGAATAGGCTAGTATTGCACTTGTGTGCGTTGTGAGGGCACAACGACATAGTTCTCATATATATAAGTATTGGATACTTATGCAAGTGCGATAGGAGGTCGTGTTTCACCGATGGTACGGGAAACAGCTTCGCTCTGGATAGACCCCTCGGAATCCCATTGGTATTATGACTATGTGTCTATGGGAGGCCGAAATCAAGGTAGGTGTGTATAGTCTTAACCTGAGACTTACATCGCTAATACTTACGATAATCGATAAACTTTGGTCTTGGTGGTACAGGCTTTAACCGGTTCTGCGTACACCACTTCTGGGTTTATCAGAGAGTCGTAGTGTATTGGGTGTGATGTCGAGATGGAAGTGTCACTTCAGTCATTATGGAGATGATGTCACGCAGGATACGGTACTAGTGCTCTTGAGTGTTGCGTAACCAATCGGGATATTGTGACCAGGTCATAACTATCCGATTATAGAGACTATGTTACCAGACATCCGATATGTGCTTCGGACGGGGCAGACACTTATCCAGCCCCAGCCCTAGCACGTGACTATCTGATACTGGGCCGATATGCACAATACATTAGTATACTACGCTTGAAACAGATCTTTGATATTCTTAAATGGATATGTCCGGAGAATTGGGTAGACTTGGTGCTTTGCTAGGAGTCGACCTTGTCTCGTAAATCGGTAGAACGTAGTACTTGGTACGTACGTGATTCGGATACTCCGACGATCGTATTTACTGCCAGCTAATCCGGGGATCTCATGGGTCGCTTCCCGATAATCCACCGATGACGCACAACTCGCACTCTTGAATAATCTGGGATTATATAGAAGAGAGAGAAAATTAATCTAGGATTAATTACGGAGATATTTTATCTAGGATAAAATATCGTCAAGAGAGAGATAACGATTAATTTGGAATTAATCGATTAAATTAATATATTCGATATATTAAATGAAATTAGATTTCGATGCGGAATTAAAATTAGATTTTCATTCGGGCGAACGAATTAATTTAGAATTAATTCATTAGCGACGTGAATAGTGAATTCGCTAGCCGTAATCATTTAATTACGACGCGACGGAAAAATCGTTAATTTGGAATTAACGAACCCGAGCCCGGGTGTGATTGCGAGCGCATTCGTATTTCAAATTCGAGTGCGGCGACGCAAGTCACATCAAGCGTCAAAGACATGTCACTTTATTAAAGTTGATATGACTTAAAGTTGACATAAAGTGTAAAAAGCATATTGGAGGGAAAACTTTATGCTTTTGGCTCCAACTTTTTGCTTGATTTTGAATTAAAGCAAAAGGTAAATCATTTTATATTTTTGGGAAAATATATAAGGTAAAGCTTTTACACCTTTTGTAACAAGTCAACACATTTGTATCTCTCCATTTTTCGTTCTCTTCTCTCACGCACAAAACAGAACAAAAATGGACTGGTTCAGAACCAGAAATGGCCTGACACTAAGGGGAAGCAAGAGTGGGTTTTCATGGTGAAAATTCAAGTGCTATCACACTTACGAGTCTTGCGAAGGTGGTAGGGAGGTTCACCCATGAGCCGGGATCCATCCGAAGAAGTTAGGAGCTTCATTTCGCAGCTCAAAAACAGATGACAGAATGCGTGAACTGCATGCAGTGGCGCCAAACCAGTGAGCATTTTGTGCTTTGTTTGTTGCCGATTCGACTCAACCAACCGATGTAAGTATTCCGCTATCTTCGTTGGTGGATTCACGCATTGTTTTCATGTCTTGTTTGATCTTGGGACCTAGATAATAACCAACAGTTATAACTACACAAGTAGGAGAGCTTATAGAGGCTACTCATAGAGTGAAGGCTTGCCCAGCTGAGATTGATGGACACGCGTATATTGTTAATTGGTGGTGTTAGGCATTTTGGGGTTTGATGTTATTTTGGGAATGGATTGGTTAGCTACATATAATACGGTGGTAGATTGTCAACAGAAGACTGTCACCTTGCACATCCCCGATCAGCCAACTAGAGTTTACCAGGGAAATAGGAGTGCAGTACCCCATAATTTGATATCAGCAATGCATGCATACAAGCCTATTCGTAAGAAAAATGTGGGATAGCTAGCTTTTAAGACATATAATATTGTGGAAGAAAAGAGTATTGATCAGATTCCAGGGGTAAATGAGTATCCTAATGTTTTCCCAGATGAGTTGCCAGGCTTACCATATGATAGGGAGATTGAATTTTGCATGGACATAATTCTAGGCACGCAGCCCATATCGATTCCTCCATATAGTATGGCTCTTGTAGAACTTAAGGATTGAAGGTACAGTTGTAAGATTTGCTGGATAAGGCTTTATTCATCCCAGTGTGTCTCCATGGGGTGCCCCAATGTTAATTGTAAAGAAGAAGGATGGGACATTTTGATTGTGTATAGATTATCGGTAATTAAATAAGGTGACAATTAAGAATAAATACCCACTACCGAGGATTGATGATTTGTTTGACCAACTTTATGGAGTACAATATTTCTCAAAATGGATCTTCGATCAAGATACCATCAGTTGAAGATTAGGGAAAGTGATGTACTGAATATAGCTTTCTAGACTAGATATGGACATTACCAGTTCTTGGTAATGTCGTTTGGCTTGACTAACGCCCATGTAGCTTTTATGGATTTGATGAATAGGGTATTCAGGCCCTTTTTAGATCGATTTGTGATAGTCTTCATTGACGATATCATGGTGTACTCGCGAAGTGAACATGAACACGCGAAACATTTATATCAAGTTCTACAGACATTGAGAGATCACAAGTTATTTGCTAAGTTCTCTAAATGTGCGTTTTGGTTTTCCAGAGTGATGTTTCTGGGGCATGTGGTGTCAAAAGAAGGAATTAGTGTAGATTCCCAAAAAAATTGAAGCTATTCAAAAGTGGCACAGGCCTACTAGTGTGGCAGAGATTCGTAGTTTCCTAGGATTAGTAGGATTCTACTGAAGGTTCATAGAAAACTTCTCTAGAATAGCTACTCTGTTAACTTGGTTGACGCAGAAGAATGTGAAGTTTAAATGGTCGGATGTTTGTGAAAAGAGCTTTCAAGATCTTAAACAACGACTTACTACCGCTCCTGTTGTAGTTTTACCATCAAGATCAGGAGGGTTTATGGTGTACTGTGATGCTTCTAGGGTGGGATTAGGATGTGTGTTAATGCTGGGAGGAAAATTTACTGCCTATGCTATAGGCAACTAAAACCCTATGAACAGAATTATCCCACCCATGACTTAGAGATGGCAGTAATGATTTTTGCCTTGAAGATATGGCGACATTACTTATATGGTGAAAAGTTTGAGATTTTTACTGATAACAAAAGTCTCAAGTACATTCAGAGTCAAAATGATCTTAATTTGAGGCAGAGGTGATAGATTGAGTTAGTGAAGGACTATGATTGTTTGATTCAGTATCACCTTGGTAATGCCAATGTGGTAGCTGATGCCTTAAGTAGGAAATCCATGGGGAGTTTAGCTCATTTTCCAATCGAACGGTGGCAACCAGCTAGGCAGATGAAGAATTATATTTTAGATAGTGCTAGTTTTCTGGTAATAAATCAGGGAGCATTGCTGGCAAAAATTCAGGTCCAAACTGCACTAGTGGATGAAATTACGAATTGCTGGCATAAATTTGGGCCTTGGCATCTTGGGTTTGATCAATAATGGCCAAAGCCCATGCCTTAAGAATTAATTAAAAGCTCATTGGACTTTAATTAAATAATATTGGATACTAATTGGGCCTTTGAGACCCATGAAGATTGGATTTGGAATCCAAGTCTAAAAGGCACTATTAAAAGTGTAATTATTTAATTTGGAATTAAATATGAATTAGTATTGGATACAAATTAAATTTGATTTAAAATTGTAGTTCGATATAATTCAAGAATATGTACTTTGAGTATTTATTCTTAAACGAGTTGGACTCGCGCAAATCAAATCGTTGTTTGAACATTGGATGGTCATTAATTCAAAGATTAATTAATTGGATTAGATTGATTGAATAACATGCTATGTGTGAATACTTGGATTTATTTTATGAATAATGAATATCGGATGGATATTAGAAGAGTGAAGGCAATTTTATAAATTATTGTAATAAATTTAGAATTTATTAAATTGGACCTGCGTGTCCAGCCTATTATCTCTATTTGCTTTGTATTTTTCTTCTCACCAATTCCCCTCAATGAAAATGAGGTTTCTTTAATGTATTATGTAATTGGGTAGAAGTATGAATAATGTTAGCGGGAGAGGGGAATGAGAGAGATTTGTTCTAGGAAAAAAATTGTTACATATCCATCTGCATATCATTATTAATTTATTTCGCGCCTTATTATGCTTTTAGAATGCATGCTTAAGGGTGTATGATGAGACCTAATCAAATATAATAAATTGGTTGCCAATATACGTAAAAACCCTCAATCAAATATTACGCATTTTTCCTTCCATTGAATGGTTCTCACTCAAGATCCAAGATTGGCATTGGTTTGTTAGCCAAAGTCAAGATCAATGTCCATCGCGGATGTGTTTGAACCACGAAAGCTTTGTTCTATATCGCATGGCTTGGGCGGTTGTGGTTTGTTGGCCAAAGTCAAGGTCACTTCTAGTTCATCAACGTGGATTACGAAGCTTTCCTATTATCAGTGGGTCGCGCTTAACTGGAATCATTAAGTTTGTTGAACCAAAGCCAATGCTTAGTTGATTTAGAGGAAAATGTTAGGAAATATATTGGATATATTTACATATATTGGATATATATTTCAGACTTGGAGGTCCACCTACTGGATCTAGGAATTGGATGGGATCCAATTGATCTTAGAGATCTACCTAACTAAGTTTCATACAACTTGTTGGCCAAAGTCAAAGTTGTGTCTTATTTAACGGGATCCTAGCCCACTAGGAAACTAGGTTTCATGAGTACTCCACAGAGGGTTAGAGGCTCGCCGAAAAATAGTGGGAGGCTAATATTAAATTTACAATTTTGTTTAGATACTTGCCAACACGCGCTCTTTTATTTTATTTATCGTTGTTATAAATATATATTAGTTGGACTAATATTGAATATTGCTTTCTTTGAACAGTTAGATTGTACAACACTCTACTCCACTTGTAGTTGGTTATATAGTTGGACTATAGTAACCATTACATTTTGAGTGTACCCGAAATCGTTGATTGGATAGTTGGACTTTTGCAATCGAGATAGCTGGAAAGATTAGTGTTAGAGACATCATCATGGGCGATAATGTCTTTAACGGCGTAAATTTTCCATATTGGGAAATGAATCTGAGGATAGTCTTGGAAGTCAAGAAGTTACTCCATGTAATATAGAAACCTCTCGGGCCTAAGCCCGGAGTTGAGCAAATAATAGAGAATGAGCTTTGGGAGACTCATCGTGATGATAACTTTAGTGCTCAATCCATCATGCTTGCTGCAATGACACTTTAATTTCGTCATCAGAACAAAGGATTGGATCCTTATAATATGATGTTGAAATTGAAGGATTTTCACATATCTAACCTTAGATCTTAGAAGTACGAATTGCAAAAAAGCTATTTCGCTCGCGTATGTCAGAGCGTACATCTATCATGCACTAGGTGTCGCAGATGATTGCTGACATTGAATAGCTAGGTTAGCTGGGCATTACCTATGAGGCTGATACTTCCATAGATTTGATCATACAGTCTCTGCCCGATAGCTGGGGCAGGTTCATCATGAACCAAGAGAAAACTCTTGGAGAGTTAATGGCTATGCTCAAAGAGGCAGAGCCAGAGCTTCCAAAAGGGCAACAAGCGCAATGCGCATCTTACTTCGACATCCCAGAAGGCCAAGGCTTGGCTGAAGGCTTCTGTGGGTGTGAAGAAAAGGGCAAAGGCAAAATCTCACATTCTTCTGGGAAGACAAATGATATATCCCAAGATGTCTGGCTAAACAATGGAAAACGGGGTCACTGGAAGCGTGACTGCCGTATGGACAAGGCAGACATGAAGGATGTGAAGACGGGCAAGGCTCCAACTTCAGGTATGTTTGTTATAAACATGTCCACTACTAGTTTTAAAATTGGGTTTTTGATACTGGATGTGGTACATACATATGAAACGGGATGAGATCAATATGCGAGTCAGAAACGGGACGAAGAGTCGCTGCTTTAGCTGTGGGAACCTAAGTTTTGGTACTGCCCTTTGGGCATGTACTTAAATTAGGAAACTGTTATAATGTACCTAGTTTGACTAGAAATATTATCTCTATATCTAGTTTATTCCGTTGCGGGTATACCTTTATGTTCCAGAACACTGGGTGTTTTATGTATAAAGATGATATTGAGATATACACATTAGATGTGGATAACAATATTTATATTTCGAATATAAATGAATCTCAAACATATAACATGACAAACAAAAAGCTCAAACTGAGTAAATCAGAGGAGACTTATTTATGGCATTGTCGTCTGGGACGTATTAACAAGACTCATATATCCACTCTTTTGAAGAATGGATAAATGGACATATTTGATCCTAAATAAGATGATGTCTACGAATCTTGTTTATTACGCAAAGTCCCTAAAACGCCTTTTAGCGGTAAATGGTGTACGTGCCACCGAGCTGTTAGCCCTAGTCATGGTGACGTATGTGGGCCCATGTCTATCTAGGCTAGAGATGGTTATGAATACTTCGTAACCTATACGGATGTTGCATCGCTTTATGGTTATGTGTATCTTATGAAACACAAGTAGGAGACTTTTGATAAATTCAAAGAGTTTCGACACGAAGTAGAAAAATAGACGGGCAAAAGTATTAAGACATTACGGTTGGACCGTAGTGGAAAATACTTGAGCAATAAGTTTCTCAATTACTTGAAAGAGTATGGTATTCTTTGTAAGACATGGTAAGGTTAATAAAGAGTTGCACTGAGCTACCAATTTCCTTCACAGGATACGCATTGAATAGTGCAATACTTATTTTGAATAAGGTTCCGTCAAAGTCTGTTAGACATACCCCATATGAAATATTGACAGGAAAGAAACCAGGTTTCTCATTCCAGAAGATTTGGGTATGCTAGGCATATAATTAAATGTTTGGATGGTACCAAACTAAAACCCAAATCGGATAAGTGCTTATTTGTAATTGGTTATCCTAGGGAATCCAGTGAATTTTACTTATAAAACTCACAAGAGAACAAAGATATTTGTTGTTCTCCATGCAGTTTTCCTAAGAGGAATACCTAAATGCAGTGGTAAGTGGGAGGAAAGTAGAACTGGATGAAAATCGGAGTGATATTGTTCCTAGTACTCATCCCTTAACGGAACACGAACAGTTCATCAGGGATGAATCTGTACTACAATCTTCTAATACAAAATAATCGCGTAGGTCGGAGAGAGTCAGGAAACAACCTAAGAGGTATGGGTTTCTGATCTCACCTCATGTAGAGGAAATGATACAAGGTATCGACTCCGGTTTATGGCAAAGTGCCATGAAGTTTGAAATGGATTCCATGTATACCAACCAAGTTTGGACATTAATTGATGTACTAGAAGGCATTGTGCCTATTGGTAACAAATGGGTCTTCATGGTGAAGACTGACATGGATGGCAACATACAAACGTACAAAGCAAGGCTTGTAGCGAAAGGGTATCGTCATCAACATGGTGTCGATTACGAAGAAACCTTTTACCCGTTGCCATGATTAAATCCATTCGGATAATGCTTGCTATTGGTGCATATTTCGATTATGAAATATGGCAAATGGATGTCAAAATCGTTTTCCTTAACGGAAACCTTTTGGAGGATGGTTACAACATCATGACGGTTTTGTCATGCCAAAACATGCAAACAAGGTTTGTAAGTTAAATCGATCCATTCATGGGTTGAAGCAAGCATTATGTTATTGGAACCAATGTTTTGAACAAATCATAATGGTATATGGTTTCATTCAAAACAAAGGTGATTCTTGTGTATATAAGAAGGTTAGTGGGAGCACACTGACATTGGATGTCCTATAGATTGATGATGTATTATTTCTTAGAAATAACATTCCCATGTTAACAATCGGTGAAAGCTTGGCTTTCATTAAAATTCTCCATGGAATACTTGGGAGATGCAACCTTTATTCTAGGAATAAGGATCTATTGGAATAGATCTAAAAGTTGTTGGCACTCTCCAAGAGCTCGTACTATGACAAACATGTACACAACCTGGTGTCTCATATGCTTTTAGCATATGGAGTCACATCAGGCCGATCCAGGAGATGGTCACTGGATTAATATAAAGAACATCCTTGAGTATCTTAGACGAACTAAGGATGCTTTCTTAGTTTATGAAGAAGAAGAACTTGAAGTGACTAGGTTCACCGACTCAAGTTTCCAAACCAATGAAGACGACTGTTAGTCACAGTCTGGGTACGTATTTTGTTTGAACAACGGAACAGTGAGCTGGAAATCTTCCAAGCAAGATATTGTTGCCGATTAAAAAAAACGGATTATATTGTTGCGGCTGAGGCAGCAAAAGAAGCATTTTGGGTCTACAAAATTCTTATTTGGATTAGAAGTAGTTCTGTTAGCAGCTGAGCTGGGCTACAGCACAGACTAAGGAATTACAGTTTCATCAATGATCCAAGTATGTACTTCGACGGTTTTATCTGATTCGTGAGATCTTACATCGTGGTGATGTAATGATCGAATAAATCGCATCAGAGGATAACCTTGTAAATCTGCTGGCGAAAACGATATCTTAGCATAAGCATGAGTGACCCGTACATAGTTCATGTGTTGGACACTTGAGTGATTGGCTATAGGCTAAGTGGGAGATTGTTGGACAATTATGACCCACATCATCATTATTTGTAAAAGACATGGTGTTCTTTCTACAAATTAACTATATGACATAGGAAATTGCTCTTTTATCATTTTGTAATTGGATTACTTAGATATATAAATGATAAAAGTCCATATGATTAGTACCAGATTATAAGATATGAGACAATATTAATCCACGAAAGGTTTATTCATTAAATATCCCTACTCGTAGTATTATCGAGACTAGACATCGATAATGCGGAATAGGCTAGTATTGCACTTGTGCGCATTATAGAAGCGTAACGGCATAGTTCTCATATATTTAAGTATTGGATACTTATGCAAGTGTGATAGGAGGTTATGTTTGCCGATGGTACAGGAACAGCTTCGCTCTGGATAGACCCCTTGGAATCTCATTGGTAGTATGACTATGTGTCTATGGGAATCCGAATCAGGGTAGGTGTATTTGGTCTTAACCTGAGACTTGCATCGCTAATACTTGCGACAATCAGTACACTTTGGTTTTGGTCGTCCGGGGCTTTAACAGGTTCTGTGTACGCCTCTTCTGGGTTTTCTGAAAATCGTAGTGTATTGGGTGTGATATCAAGATGGAAGTATCACTTAATTCATATGGAGATGATGATCACGTAGGATACGGAACTAGTGGGAGGCCTCTAATAGATTTAAAATTCCATAATCAATTAGTGTTATTATTTTGAAATGAAAATCGTTCTCCTACTACTCAAAAATATTGTCTTGTAAATGGCTGCTGCTAATCCATTGATGAAACTTTTGGATTCCAATAAGCTAAAAGGAACCGAAAACTATTTCGAATGGGAAATGAACATATGTATTGTCTTGGAGTTTGAAAAATTGACTTATGCCACTATCAATCCACTGCTTGTTGAAATCAATCTTGACTCTACTCCAGAAAAGCGAGAAACTTTTAATAGATAGAAGGATGATAACCTGAATGTGAAATCTTACATCTTGGGATCGATGGTTCCAGATTTGCTGAGACCGTACATTGAAGTACCAGATGCTTGGAGCATCATGCAAACTCTCAATGAGTTGTTCGAGGCAAACCAAGAGATGGAACTTTATCGAAGGTCTAAGGAATTGTTCCATGCTGAACTCAATGAGGGAGGAGCTGTCAGCACTCATATTTTGAACATGATAGACCAGATTCGATATTTGGAACGACAAGGCATTATATTTGAGGAATGGTTGGGCCGTAATTTGATTTTGTCTTCTTTGTTTGGTTCTTATGATGGGTTTGTATTAAAGTTCCATATACATTCGATGCAAGCCACATATGATGAACTTCTAACATGCTACGCATGGCGGAGCAAGATTTGAGGAAATGTAACCCCACACTGTATCTCCATGGTGGAGCTGGCTCTTCAAAGACTTTTGGGAAGTCAAAGAAAATAAAGATGAGGAAGAAGAAGATTGCAAAGAAGAACTCCAAGAAGTGCAAAGGCGCAAAACTAAAAGTAACTCGTGACCAATGCCTGCATTGCAAGAAGTCTAGACATTGGAAGAATGACTGTTCAGAGCTGATAGGAAAAGAAAGACCCTCATGTACGCTTTATATTTTTCCAATTATTGACATCTCATTAGCCTTAGATGCAAATAGTGGGTGGGTGTTAGACACTGGCAGTCCTACTCATATTTGTAACTCCTTGCAGGAATTAAATGTAAAGAGAAGGCTGAATAAATGGGAAATCCACTATAGAGTTGGCAATAGCGAGACATTGGATGTTAAAGCCATAGGAACGGTTTTTTTAACTCTCCCCAATGGATGTAAATTAGATTTACAAGACTATTATTATGTCCCTCACTTATCAGATAGATAATATCACTGCTAATATTAGATAAAGAGGGTTATAAAATAAAAATTAAGGATGAAACTTTATGTTTATATGATAAAGATAATTTATTGAAATGTGAATGTTCTTTATAAAACGGTCACTATGTTTTGGAAATGTATAGATATGTTTTTAATTTGGAGGAAAATACAAATAGGAAATCTGAATTAAATAATACTGAATTATGGCATATGAGATTGGGTAACATAGGTGTTAGACATCTATCCAAATTGGTAAATGATGGTTTGATTGAAAATATTACCTTAGATCCTTATCCGATTTTCAGTCATGCATCTAAGGAAAGATGACAAAGGCCCAATTTCTAGGTGTTGGACATTGTGTTGGAGATTTCTTGAAATTAATACACAGCGATGTGTGTGGTCCATTAAATCATGTCACTCATGATGGTTCAACTTACTTCGTAACTTTCACGGATGACAAGTCTAGATTTGGATATTTCTATTTGATGAAACATAAGTCAGAAATATTTGACAAGTTTAAAATATTCTGAAACGAAGTAGAAAAACAATCCAGTAAATTTATCAAATGCCTTCGGCCAGATTGAGGCGGTGAATACATGAGTGAAAAATTCAGAAATTATTTAAGGGATAATGGAATTCTTACCCAATATAGCCCACCAGGAAAACCTCAACACAATGGTGTGTCTGAGCATAGAAATCATACTTTATTGGATATGGGCAATCAATAATGAGCGATACAGATCTTCCTTATTACCTTTGGGGTTATGTTTTACTTACTGCTACCCGCATACTTAATAAGGTTCCATCGAAATCTGTTTCTATAACCCCCGATCAGATATGGTTTGGTAGAAATCCAAGTCTTAGTTATTTAAAATTTGGGGTTGTCCTGCATACATCAGAGTTGTGCAGCGGGATAAACTAGCACCCAGGGGATATAAATATAGGTTCGTTGGATATCTTGATAATTCCATGGGATATCAATTTTACGACTCCAAGCTGTTGGATAATTATGACACAGTTGAACTTCCTGAATGAGTTAAACCTATAGGCTGTAAATGGTTTTACAAAAGGAAGCGAGGGCCCGATGGAAAAGTGGAAACCTTTAAGGCCTGACTGGTAGCTAAAGGTTACACTCAACGTCCTAGGATTGACTATGAGGAAACTTTTTCACCAGTAGCCATGCTAAAATCTATTAGGATTCTTTTAGCCATTGATGCATATCACGACTATGGGATATGTCAGATGGATGTGAAAATTATTTTCCTAAATGGATTCCTTCAGGAGGATATCTATATAGAACAACCAGAGGATTTCGTATCTAGTGAGACTTCAAACTTGATTTGTAACCTCCAAAAGTCTATTTATGGCCTTAAACAGGCATCTTGATACTGGAATCGTCATTTTGATGAGATAATTAGACTATCTGGATTCATGAAAAATGAGGAAGATCCATGTGTTTATAAGAAAGTTAGTGGGAGCATGATAGTTTTCTTAGTCTTGTATGTAGATGACATCCTTATCATAGGAAATGATATAGGATTGATGCAAAGTGTGAAAGCCTACATTTGTCAGAACTTCTCCATGAAATATATGGGTGAAACTTCTTATATAATAGGTATAAGGCTCTACCGGGATAGAGTTAGGAAGCTTATTAGGTTGTCACAATCGACATACATAAATAAGATGTTAGAAATGTACAGTTTTACCAACATCAAGGTAGCAAATGTACCTTTCCGATATAGCATAAATCTTTCCAAGAAAATGACACCTCAGAGTGAGGAAGAGAGAGTTAGAATTTCTAACTTGCCATATGCTTCTTCCATTGGAAGCATAATACTTGTAATGATATGTACTAGACCTGACATTAGTTTCGACGTCAGTGTGACCAGCCGATATCAATCTGATCTAGGTAATGATCATTGGACAGTCGTCAAACATATCCTAAAATATCTTAAAGGTACTAGTGATAAGTTTCTAATATATGGAGAATATGAGTTACAAGTTAAGGGTCATATAGACTTTGACTTTCAGGGAGATCCAGATGATAGAAAATCTACATCAGGTTATGTAGTTACCCCTAACCGTGGCGCGGTTAGTTGGCGTTGTTCAAAACAAGGCTCAACAGCTGATTCCACCACTGAGGCGGAATTTATAGCAGCTTCATAAGCTATTAAAGAAGCTATATGGATTAGAAATTTTATCACAAAATTTGGCATTGTAGCTAGCATTACGAATTCGATCCCAATGTATTGTGATAATAACGGAGCCATCACGCAGGCTAAGGAGCTGATGTCGCATTCCAAGTCTAAGCACGTGGAAAGAAAATATTGCGTAATTAGAGAGATTATTGAACACAAAGACATGGTGGTATTGAAGGTTCACGGACTAGACAACATAACAGACACGCTTACAAAGGCCTTACCCCCTAAGTTATTCGATAAACATGTGGAGGAGATGGGACTGTGGTACCATCCAGATTGGCACTAAGCAAGTGGGAGTTTGTTGGAGTTGATGCTTGGAACGACAATCTAAACACTATATGTATATATTATTTATTAATAAAATAACATTCATACCTTATTAATGGTATTGTCATTATGCGTATTAGATTGATGTATAGATTTGCTAAGATTGACATCGACCTTAGAATAGTCTTGTAGTAATACGGGACACTAGGTAGTCCAATATTAGGATAAGTATTACTATAGTAAACTATTTTTAAAGTATAAATATATTCCTAGTCGTTGGTTTTGGAATACGGTAGAATTCCAATAACATATAAGACTAACGCATGTCGTATATTAGAATTGGAGTTCCAATGGTTTAAACCCGATGTACCATGAGCTTTGGAAGCTCGTATAGACGTGTGGGTATTGGTTGGACCGAATACTGAATGCCTCACAGGTGATTTTTAATAGTTGGAAGTACACACCACCGTCAATAGGAATCTCTTTAAGTCGAGTAGCATATGTAATCATTTGACTATAGGATATCATTGATTTTGTATGAGATCCTCCACCCTTAGATGCCATGTATGTCAGAAACCTTCAATGGTCTGGCCTCTAGATGTTCGTTGGGTGTGGACCGATGCACTCAGTAATCAAGTATGAAACAAGATAGAATATGTTGGCCCATATGCGTAACATAAGGGGTTTAGGTATCCATGTTAGTAAAATTACGATTCTTAAAGCTTTGGCCAAAGTCGATCACCTAGGTTGGATCGCATCAATTATGAAGAATCATGGATATGTCGACATGAGATGTGCGCCTCAGAAACTCGACGGTATATTCTATGTTTCCTAAGCACAACTCATATAGCCTACGACAGAGGGATTGTTAAACATATGTGATAACCTCCATTTATAAAGTTCAGAAAGGTCGTTCGTGTTCTTCGCGAATTTGGAGATTGCCGAATTGCATACATATTAGCTAGGCTTATATGACGAACGTGTAAGAACTTAGAGAGTCCCAAGATTATGTGTACTCATTGAGCACTTGGGTAGCCGATTAATTTTGATAAAATATAATATTCGATATTATAATTATCAACCAAGATAATCAAGTGTTATTGGATAATATTGATTATTTAATTTGGTGTATTTGGATTATTGGATCAATTCAAAATTACACAAAGGGCTTAATTGTAAATTCATAAATATCTTTACCGTTTGATGATATTTTGGTAATTCCAAATTTGTATTAATAGGTGTAAATCTATATGTATTGATTTAATTGGATTAAATCAAAGTGGTAGACATTGAACTAATCCATTAAGTCAAAATTGTCTTGATTTAATTCACTTAAATCAAAGTTGTAGACAATGGGATTAGTTACACCTAATTATGAATATCTGGATGAATTTAATTAAGCTTGCCTAATGTTTGATAAGACATTTATTGATTAAAAATTGCCTAAATTTTGCTATAAATAGCGAGCTTTATGAAGGTTTTAATTAAGCTTAAGCAAAGTTTTATAAGAGCTTGAGAAAACTAAGTACAAGTAAATTCTTAGAGAAAATTAGCCTTAGTTATAGAAGTGTTTAGAGAAGCTTGTGAGGTCACTACAACATTTCATCTAGGAAAAATCAATATTGGATCTTGGATTGAAGCTTGCTAATATTGGAAACAAGATTGGATCTTCGAGTGAAGCTTGTAAATCTTGGAGGTTTTCCTACCATGTCAACAAGAGATGTTTCCCATGCTAGGCAGGTCCTCAGTCTGTAAACGCCACAGAGACCATCAGGCCTTCCCCATGCTATGCTCCTACGGATCCGAAATGGGATGGACAACGCCATGGGGGCATTCTCCCTCCCCGTGCTAGACACATCCCAAGGCTACAAACGCCAAGGAGGCTCTCTGGCCTTCCTCGTGCTATGTACCTCATGAGGCTACAAATGCCACGGAGGCCCGTGGGCTTTCCCTATGCTATGTACCTCCAATATTGGGCGACAAATGCCATAGGAGAATTATCCATCCTCATACTCTGAAAACCTAGAGGTACCGTAGTACCGAAGCCACTAGCCATCAATAAGTGCTATGGTTACCTTGAGGCACTAAATGCCATGCCGACTCGTTCGTTGAGCGTGCTATGGATACCTGTGGCGCCAAACGCGACACAGGCTTTCATGCTGCAATCATTCATCAAAGATGTAAGTTATTGGGTATCAAATTTCCAGCTCAGTGGTTTGATAATGACACCAGGGACTGGCGTGCCGCAGGGGTGCTCGCCTTTCCTACATGCCTTGCATCTATTCATGCATTCCGATCACGAGTATTTTCACAAGAATATCGAACATGCCTTTCCATTTCAAATAATAAACCACCATAGATGAACAAGCTCTTATTTAAGAAAGGGAAAGTCTTATTAATATTCAAAGGATCTACTGCCCATCTAACAACTCTTCGAGGGTCATTCTAAGAGAGACTCTTCCCGAAAAAATCATCAACATCTTTAAATAATTCTTAAAAATGTTCATCTGAATTGAGATATTCTTCTGAACAATTCATAACAATGTCCTTCTGAACCGAGCTCTTTGGAGAAATTAGAGACTAGCAGGTCAAATAACAATCATTATTTCTCTAAGAGGAACTCGTTCAGCATCACTGGCAAAGGTTGGGAGAAACCTGTCAACCTCCAACTTTCCTGATATTGCATTTCATTCAATAACTCAACCCTAGATGCTCAACCCTTTATATAATAATGGGCTCGAAAAGCTGCTAAATGAGCATAATAAGCAAAAGGCACTACGGAAACTAATCGAGTACACCTGGCATATTGACTCTCCCACTACTTCCTGACGACTATCACTATCGGCGATGTCCGGCCTTCATAGCTGCTTGGTCTATGCACCCATTCATATAGTCGTTCCTTACCAAGTCCTCAACCTACTCATGCAGGTCTCTACATCTCTCTGTGGTGTGTCCCCTAACATTATGGTGCACAAAATAAGCCATGTTATCTCTCTTCTCCTATGGTTGGGACCCGCTTCCCCTTTTTCTCCCGCCTTCTTTTCCAACTTCTCAATCATGTCCTTCATGAAGGTTTGAGTTACTTCCCTTTCCTTTCGAGCATCTTCTCTCTCACTTCGCATGGTTTCTTCCATTTTTTATATCCATTTCATTGTCGAAGCCTTTGAAGATCTATGGTCCTCGTCTCCTGCCATCTCCTTAGTGTGTTCGCTGCGTCTTGTATGAGTCCCCACAGACGGCGCCAACCGTTGACGGTTTTTTTTCATTTCATGGGTAATTTGGGAAAATCACTATTCGAACAAACCTCCACCAACTGTGAATTTGTTTGGTTTTGTTAGGAACCAAATACAAACTTGGTAAAAAATAGAAACCACATACAAGAGAAATGGTTTAACATATTTCGGCGGAATGGATCCAACCAACGTCCACGGGTGCAAGGGAAATAAAATCTTTATTACATTTTCAGGTTTGATTGACCTTCACTAACTCTCGCTTACGCTTAAGATTTTTGCTCTCTCTTTTACAAGTTATATGCGAAACAAAATTAGTCAACCCCTTACAATGAGTTCTCCACCCCCTTTTATACTAGGTCAAATTCTACTATTACAACAACTCATGACGTCAGCCATTTTGCTAAGCCATTATTGGCTATATTCTCTTCCCTAATTACCCTACGGATAATAGCCTGGCCGTCTGACACCTCTTCCATATGCCATCTGAACTTCATTAAATTACCCATTCTTTGTAACTGTTACACGCTCTTCCCATATGCCAACTTGTTTTCTAACCACTCCTATGTGGTTGCATGTGTCAGTCAATAAGATCACAGCCCTGCTTCGTCCCATCAGTCGATGGCCAACTTCTATCCCATTAATTCTTGGTAAACTCAAACTTTCGTTTAGGGCTTACGTCGTCCATCTAAGAACACAATGCTACAACCCCAACCCACATCATGTTGGTGTTTCCTAAGGTCCCAAGATCATTAAAAAAGCATGAAACAAGTGCGAATACAAATCAACGAAGTTGCGGAATACTCACATCGATCGGTTGAGCGACGGAGCAAGCAACAAAACTCAAAATCTGCTCACTGGTTCGTCACGGCAGTGACTGATTTTGCTTCATGGTGTACTCGGCAATTATCAAGGTTTTTTAGCTCCAAGTTTTGTCAAACGATTCCCGGCTCATTGGGTGGACTTCCATATCACCTTCGCATGACTTCGTGGTGTGCTAGCAGTCCCGATTTTGCCATAAAATCGCGACTCTAAGCTTCTCTTTTCCTCTTGGCTCATGGCAGTGAGCTGCCAAAACCAGTGAGAAAAAAGCCCTATATTGGCGAGAGAGAGAGAGAAGAGAGAAAGAGAGAATGGTGTGAGTTGTTCCAAATTTGTGTATCTTATACACAAATGTGAATTTCAAATTCATTTACAATGAATTTGGCTTTCAAAAAGTCAAGCATTTAATGCTCCAACCACACACATCACTTCCCATCAATCAATCAAGTTGTCAAGTCACATCACTCAAACTGATAAGTGATTTGACGCTTGAAGTGACTGATGATTTGACTCTTGATTTGACTTGCGTCCCGCACTCGAATTCGAAATGCGAATGCGCTCGCAAACAATCTCGGGCTCGGGTTTGCTAATTCCAAATTAACGAATTTTTCTTTGAGACACAATTAAATAAAATTTAATTAAATATTCATGCCTAGCATAATTAATATTCACGTCACTAACGAATTAATTTTAAAATTCGTTCGCCCGAATTAAAATCTAATTTTAATTCCGCGTCGAAATCTAATTTCTTTTAATATATCAAATACATTAATTAATCGATTAATTCCAAATTAATCATTTTTCTCTCTTTAATGATATTTTACCCTAGATAAAATATCTCCGCAATTAATCCCAGATTAATTTTCTCTCTCTTCTAATTAATCCCAGATTAATTTAGAGTGCGAGTCATACGTCATCGGTGAATCTTTGGGAAGCGACCTATGAGATCCCCGGATATGTTGGCAGTAAATTCGGTCGTCGGACTATCCGAACATGTAAGTACCTAGTACTACGTTTATACCGATTTAGAAGACAATGTTGGCTTCTAGCAAAGCGCCATCCCTACCCAATCTTCCAGAAATATCCTTACAGGAATAAAGGATCTATATCAGGCGTAGTATACGTAGTATTGCGTATGTTGATCCAGTATCTGATGATCACGTGCTAGGCCTGGGGCTGAAATTGTGTCTGCCCCGTACGAAGCACATGTCGGATGTTTGGTAACTAGTCTCTATAATCGGATAAACCTGACCTTGTCATTTTATCCCGATGACTGCAGTACTTAAGAGTACTAATACCGTATCCTACGTGACCATCATCTCCATATGACTGAAGTGATACTTCCATCTTGACATCACACCCAACACACTACGATTCTCAATATACGCAGCATAGGCGTACACGAAACCTGTTAAAGCCCTAGACGACCGCAACCAAAGTATATTGATTGTCGCAAGTATTAGCGGTGTAAGTCTAAGGTTAAGACCAAATACACCTACCCTGATTTCGGACTTCCATAGACACATAGTCATACTACCAATGGAATTCCGAGGGGGTCTATCAAGAGCGAAACTGTTTCCCGTACCATCAGTAAAACACAACCTCCTATTACACTTGCATGAGTATCATATACCCAAATATATGAGAACTATGTCGTTGTGCCCTCACAACGCGCACAAGTGTAATACTAGTCTTTTACATATTTATCAATGTCTAATCTCGATAATACTCTGACTAGGGATATTTAATGATTTATCCTTCGTGGATTGATATTGTCTCATATCATTCTCAATCCAGGAACAAATCATAGGGACCTCCTATCATTTATATATCTAGGTATCTAATCACAAATGATAAGAGAGCAATCTCTTTTGTCACATAGTTAATTTGTACAACAACACCATGATCTGTACAAATAATGACGCTATGGGTCATAATTGTCCAACACTATCCCACTTGGCCTATAGCCAGTCACTTGAGTATCTGACACCGGAACTATGTACGGTTGGCTCAAATTGCTGAGGAAAGGTTTCGTCTGCGGATTTGCATGATTATCATATGATGCGATTTATTCGATCATCACATCGCCACGATGTATGATTTGAACGAATCAGATGAATATCGAAGTATGTATATGGATCGTTGATGAGACCATTAATTCTTTAGCCTGTGCTGACGCCTAGCTCAGCTGCTAACAGAATTATATCTAATCTAATTAGATTTGTTATCGACCCAGAAGGCTTCTATTGCTGCCTCAGCTGCAGCAATATTCCGTATGTGTTGTTTATTCGGTAACAGTATCTTGCTTGGAAGATTTCCAGCTCACTGTTCCGTTATTCAAACTGTATAGTACTATTTCCGACTTATAATCGTCTTATCGGTTAGGAAACTTGCTACAGTGATCCCAGTCACTTCAAGTTCTCCTTCTCTATAGACTAAGACAGCATCATTAGTTCTCTAAGATACTAACGGATGTTCTTAACATCAATCCAGTGACTATCACTTGGATTGGCCTGTTGGTGAATCCATATGCTCAAAGAGTATGAGACACCAGGTCGCGTACATTTTTCAATGTACGATTTCTCGGAGAGTTTTATCGAAAGACAAGCTTTCACCGATTATTATTTTGGGAATATCATTTCCAAGAAATGACATATATTATCATTATTTTATAGGACAGCCATTGTCAGTTCGCTGCCACTAACCCTCATATATACACAAGAATCTTTTCGTTTTTGAATTAATTCATAAAGTATTATGATTACATCAAAACGATAATTCCAAGAACCTATGCTTGCTTCAATCCAAACATGGATCGAATAACCCGTAAACCTTGTTTGCTAGTTATGGTACGACAAAACCGACAGGATGTTGTAAACATCCTCCAAAAGGTTTCCTTTTCAAGAAAGCGATTTTCCCGTAAAGCTGTCATATTTCATAAATGAAACAAGCAGCTTTAGCAAATATTATCCAAATGGATTAACCGTGGCAACAAATAAAAGGTTGAATCGTAATCAACACAATGTTGATAACGATACATTTCCGCTAAAAGACTAGCTTAGTACGTTGGTATGTTGCCATCCATGTATGTCTTCCTTGAAGACTTATAAAGTACCAATAGGAAAAATGCCTTGCGGTACATCAACTAGTATCCAAACTTGTTGATATACATAGAATCCATTTTGGACTCATGACACTTTTTTATAATAGGGAGTCAATACCTTGTATCATTTCCTCATACGTAGTCAGTTGGTATACCTCAATAAGATTAACATCTTTATGAGATGAGATCAGAAACCTATACCCCAGGTTATTTTTTGATTCTTTCTGACTTACGTGGTTCTTCTGTATACGAAGATTAATGGTATAGTTTCATCATTGATGAACTATTTGTGTTCCATTAGGAATCGGTGCCTGGAACAGTATCACTCCGATTTTCATCGAGTTATACTATCCTCCCACTTACCACTGCATATAGGTATTCCTCTTAGGAAAACCGCATGGTGAGCAACAATATAATTGTTCTCTTGTGAGTTTATAAGTACTATACTTATTGTATCCCTAGGATAACCTACAATTGGCACTTATCCAATTTGGGTTTTAGTTTGGTATCATCCAAACGTATGCCTAACATCCCAAATTTATAGGAATAAGAAACCCGGTTTCTTTCCCGTTCATATCTAATATGAAATCTGTCAAACAGATTATTTAGAACCTTATTCTAAATAAGTTTAGCACTGTTAATGTGTATCCGTTGAAGGAAATGGTAGCTCAGAGCGACTAATGATTAACCTTATCATGTTTAACAAAATTCGGTTTATCAGTTCGGACACACCGCCAGTATGACGTGTTCCGGGAGGAGTCCTCATTTGAAAGAATACTTTACTCTTTCAAGTATAATAGAAACTTATTTCTTAAGTATTTTCCATTACGGTCTAACCGTGACGGTTTAATACTTTAGCCGATCTGTTTGTCTATTTCGTGTCGAAACTGTAAAAGTTTCTGATTTTTGTTTCTTCAAAAGAAACACATAACCATAACGCGATGCCACATCCGTAAAGGTCACGAAATATTCATATCCACCTCTAGCCTAGCTAGACATGGGCCCACTTGCTTCACTATGAACTAGGGCTAACAGATCTGTGGCATTTTCACTTTTACCAAGTAAAGGTGTTTTTGGCACTTTGCCCAATAAACTAGATTCGTAGACTTTATTTGAATGGAATCAAAACAGTCCTAGTATCCACTCTTCGAAAGTGTGGATTTACGATTCTTGTTTAATTGTGTCCCAGACAACAATGCCACAATATGTTTCTCCTGATCAAATCAGTTTGAGCTATTTGTTTGTCATGTTATATGTTTGAGATATTATTTATATTCAAAATATAAATGATGTTATTCACATGTAATGTGTATATCTCAATATCATCTTTATATAATGAAACACTTTAGTTTTCTAGAATATAAAGGTTCACCCGTAGCGGGTTAAACACTGATACAGAGATAATGTTTCTAGTCAAACTAGTTACATTATAACAGTTTCCTAATTTAAGTACATACCCGAAGGTAGTTCCTAAATTAGGTATCTACGGTTGAAACAACGAATTTCATCCCATTTCCAATTCGCAGATTAATCTCAATTGAAGTCAGTATCCTGCCTAAATCAGATTCTGAACATCAATGTATATATTTATGTACCAGACTAAGTATTTAAAATCCAATTTTAATATCAGTAGTGAACATAATATTGACAAACATATTTGAAGTCGGAGCCTTTCTCGTCTTCAATTCCTTCATGTCTGCTTTGTCCAAACGGTAGTCACGCTTCCCCGATCCTGTTTGCCACAATTTAGGCAGACATTTTGGGATATGTCCTTTATCTTCCCAGAAGATTATAATGATTTTGCCTTTCCCAATTTCAACACTTCAGAAGCCTTTGGCCTAGCCTCGGCCTTCTAGAATATCAAAGTAAAGTGCGCCTTGCGCTACTTGCCTAATTTCAAAGTTTGACTTTATCTCCTTGAGAATAGTCATTAACTCTCCAAGAGTTTACTATTGCAATTTTATTACTTCTAAAATCTAAGTATAGATTTATGAAGATCCTTCAATTTCTTTATCATACTTTAAGGATCTAATCCTTAGTTTTGATTCAAAAATTAAGGAGTCTACTGCGGTAAGTATAATGGATTAAGCAATAAAGTTATCATCACATGAATCTTCCAAAGATTATGCTCTACTATTTGCTTAACTCCGGGCTTAGGCATAATATGTTATTTTAGCAAATAAAGTAACTTATTATTTTCCAATACCATCCTGAAATTTATTCCCAATTTGAAAATTAAACCATTTAAATACATTTTCCCTAGGATTATGTTTTAAATGTCAATCTTTCAATTACATCTTGATTCTAATAGTCCAACTACTTAATCAACGATTTAGGTACTATTTATTATAATGATTACAATAGTCCAACTATTTAATCAACAATAATTTAATAGATTAAAATCAATTATATTGATTACTATAATCCAATTATAAAATCAACTATAAATGAATTGTTTGAATATAGTCCAACTATTAATTAAAACAACGTTTAAATATTAGTCCAACTAACATTTAATTTATTTGACGAATGATATTTGTGTTGATCGCGTATGACAAGTAATTAAACGAATATTGCAAATTCAATTCTTGCCTCCCACTATTTTTCGGTGAGCCTCTAACCCTCTGTCGAATACTCGGGAAACCGTGTTTCCTAGCGGGCTAGGATCCCATTAAATATCACACAATCTTGACTTTGGCCAACAAATTGTATGAAAATTAACTAGGTAGATCTCTAAGATTAATTGGATCCAATCCAATTCCTAGATCCAGTAGGGTGACATCCAAGTCCGAAACATATATCTTATATATGCCAATATATCCAATATATCACCTAACCTTTTTCCTCTGAATCAACTAAGCATTGTCTTTGGCACAACAAACTTAGTGATCCCAGTTAAGCGCGACCCATTGACCATGGAAAGCTTCGTAATCAATGTCGATGGACAAGAAGTGGTCTTGAGTTTGGCCAACAAACCACAACTTGGACAAGACACCAATATGGAACAAAGCCTTCGTGATTCAAACACATCCTCGACGGACAAAGGCCTTGACTTTGGCCAACAAGCCGATGCCAGTCTCGGATCTTGAGGTAGAATCACTCAATGGAAGGAAAGACGCTTAATATTTTGCGAGGGTTTTTCGAGTGCAAATTGGCAACCAATTTATTATCTTTGTTAAGGTCTCATCATCATACACCCTTAAACATGCATTATAAACAAATAATAAAGCGCGTATGTAAAATAATAATGATATGCGGATGGATATTTTACACAATGATCCTAGATCAAATCTCTCCCTTTCTCTCTCCTGCTAGGACAAGTATTTACTTCTACCCGTTACACTACACTTCTAAAGAAACCTTATTTACATTGAGGGGAATAGATGAGAAGAGAATACAAAGAATAAGGAGGTAATAAGGCTGGACACGCAGGTCCAATTAATAAATCAAATTTATTACAATATTTTCTAAAATTGCCCCACCCATCTAATATCCATCTGATATACATTATTCATGCATCGCAACCATGTATTCACACAAGCATGTTATCAATCAATCTAATCAAATTAATTAATCTGATAATTAGTGATCATCCAATGTTCAAACAACGATTTGATTTTGCTCGAGTCAAACTTGTTTTGCGAATAAGTACTCAAAGTACGAATTCTTGAATTAAATTAAACTACATAATTAAATCCAATTCAATTTGTATTTAATACTAATTCGCTATTTAATTCCAAATTAAATATTACACTTTATTAATAAACCTTTTACGACTTAAATTCCAGATTTAATCGTTACGGGTCTCAAAGCCCGATTAACGTCCAACGTCAATTTAATTAAAGTCCAATGGGCTTTTATTTAATTTTTGTAAGGCGTGGACTTTTCGTCAACTCGGGTCAAACCCAATAACCAAAGTCCAATCCGGGAGTTACCCCATAAGCCCATAAATCAATTTAGGCCCATTAGGCCCAATTAAACTTTAAAGGTCCATTAGTCGCATTTGGGCTTTATGGAGGCGGGTTTGGGCCCAATTGGACTAAACCTAACTTGATACAACCAAGCCCAATAAGCCCAATTACAACACTTAAGCCCAAGTTCACAAAATAGGCCCAACATAATTAAATTACAAAAATTCCAAATTCCCAATTTAATTACATAAATGTATAGCATTATTAAGTACCCAAATCAATATTTCCAAAACACCAAATTTGTACAAGTAATCATGGTCATCTACATCAAATAGTGTCCAACACAATTTAACAAAAATCAAACCCAATACATGCATTTAAAGTCTCGGCAATGCTAGGGAATTTTAAATCGATTTCGATTTCAATCCAATTGAATCCACAATCAATATTAAATCAACATTCCCGAATGATTCAATTCATCCAATGATAAAAAATCATAAAATTCCAAGACAAAATAGGGCACATTGTATCCGGCCAAGCCTTAACAAATTGGGGAAAATTGTTCCAAATCAATTTTCATGAAATTGATCCAATCAATATTCAATTAAACATGTTTTAAGCATACTAAAAACATCCAATTCATCCAAATCATGCTCAAAAACATTTTTACCCAAATTTTAACCCTAAGTCATATTTCATGCACAACCTTGCTATGATACCATTGTTGGTGTTTTCTAAGGTCCCAAGATCATTAAACAAGCATGAAACAAGTGCGAATACAAATCAACGAAGTTACGGAATACTCACATCGATCGGTTGAGCGACGCGGCAAGCAACAAAACTCAAAATCTGCTCACTGGTTGGTCACGACAGTGACTGATTTTGCTCAATGGTGTGCTCGGCAATTATCAAGGTTTTTGCGCTCCAAGCTTCGTCAAACGATTCCCGGCTCATGGGTGGACTTCCCTATCACCTTCATATGACTTTGTGGTGTGCTAACACTCCCGATTTTGCCATAAAATCACGACTCTAAGCTTCCCTTTTCCTCTTGGCTCACGGTAGTGAGCTGCCAAAACCAGGGAGAAAAAAGCCCTACATGGGCGAGAGAGAGAGAGATGAGAGAAAGAGAGAATTGTGTGAGTTGTTCCAAATTTGTGTAACTTATACACAAATGTGAATTTCAAATTCATTTACAATGAATTTGGCTTTCAAAAAGTCAAGCATTTAATGCTCCAACCACACACATCACTTCCCATCAATCAATCAAGTTGTCAAGTCACATCACTCAAAGTGACAAGTGATTTGACGCTTGAAGTGACTGATGATTTGACGTTTGATTTGATTTACGTGCCGCACTCGAATTCAAAATGCGAATATGCACGCAAACAATCTCAGGCTCGGGTTTGCTAATTCCAAATTAATGAATTTTTCGTTGCGACGCAATTAAATCTAATTTAATTAAATAATCATGCCTAGCATAATTACTATTCATGAATTAATTCTAAATTAATTCGTTCGCCCGAATTAAAATCTAATTTTAATTCCGCATCGAAATATAGTTTCGTTTAATATATCAAATATATTAATTAATCGATTAATTCCAAATTAATCGTTTTTCTCTCTTTAATGATATTTTATCCCAGATAAAATATCTCCACAATTAATCCAAGATTAATTTTCTCTCTCTTCTAATTAATCCCAGATTAATTTAGAGTGCGAGTCATACGTCATCGGTGAATCTTTGGGAAGCGACCTATGAGATCCCCGGATATGTTGGCAGTAAATTCGGTCGTCGGACTATCCGAACACGTAAGTACCTAGTACTACGTTTATACC
This sequence comes from Zanthoxylum bungeanum, assembly GCA_019454045.1. Classification (NCBI taxonomy): domain Eukaryota; kingdom Viridiplantae; phylum Streptophyta; class Magnoliopsida; order Sapindales; family Rutaceae; genus Zanthoxylum; species Zanthoxylum bungeanum. The sequence goes on from SKCR01039854.1 coordinate 60,590, forward strand.
GATTTACAAGACAAGGTTGGCTTCTAGCAAAGCGCCATGCCTACCCAATTCTCCAGAAATATCCTTATAGGAATAAAGGATCTATATCAGGCGTAGTATACGTAGTATTACGTATGTCGATCCAGTATCAGATGATCACGTGCTAGGCCTGGGGCTGGAATTGTGTCTGCCCCGTACGAAGCACATGTCGGATGTCTAGTAACTAGTCTCTATAATCGGATAAACCTGAGCTTGTCATTTTATCCCGATGACTGCAGTACTTAAGAGTACTAGTACCGTATCCTACGTGACCATCATCTCCATATGACTGAAGTGATACTTCCATTTTGACATCACACCCAACACACTACGATTCTCAATATACCCAGCATAGGCATACACAGAACCTGTTAAAGCTCTGGATGACCGCAACCAAAGTGTATAGATTGTCGCAAGTATTAGCGGTGCAAGTCTCAGGTTAAGACCAAATACACCTACCCTAATTCCGGACTTCCATAGACGCATAGTCATACTACCAATGGAATTCCGAGGGGGTCTATCCAGAGCGAAGCTGTTTCCCGTACCATCGGTAAAACACAACCTCCTATTACACTTGCATGAGTATCATATACCCAAATAAATGAGAACTATGATGTTGTGCCCTCACAACACGCACAAGTGGAATACTAGTCTTTACATATTTATCGATGATCGACTACAAATTGAAATGATCGACCCATCTCACCAGGTCGGGTTGGTGATGTGATGAGACCTTCACTTCACTCAGTTTCCCTGAACATCTTTCCACCTCGGGTCGGGCATCAAGTGTAAACTAATTTTGATCTTCTCGTCTGACCGTATGTCTATGCCTCTTGGTTCTGGGCCCATTGTTCAGGAAGTGGAAATCACATCTATACCATTCTCCATATTTCGACTCTTCTCGAGTCAGAAAATCACCATCAATAAAAAGTATTTGTTGCCTTCTACGTACATCAAGTACTCATTTAAGTAAATCTTCATTCGCTCTCTGTCAGTTTTAGAATTAAAGAACCCTAAACGCCTACAAAAACAATTAGAACAACATAAACAAGCGAAGCTACAGTGTGCCGAAATAAACGAATCCTCTCCATTTTTCCATCTCATTACTTCCTGCCCTCGTATTTTAAAGTGTTTCCTCTCTTGAATACTATTTTAATGCAATGTTAAGCTAAGCAACAGTGGATGGAAAAAAAATGGATGAGTCTACTTCCAAGGAACTTGCATAATAAATTTATATTGTTCCACTGGCTAGGTACGACCTCTGAGGGTGTGGCAAGTAAGTTTCAAGAAAGTTCCTTGGAATATATTGGTGAAACTTCCTATATAATAGGTATAAGGCTCTATCGGGATAGAGTTAGGAAGCTTATTGGGTTTTCATAATCGACATACATAAATAAGATGTTAGAAATGTACGGTTTACACCAACAGCAAGGTAGCAAATGTACCTTTCCGATATGGCATACATCTTTCCAAGAAAATGACACCTCAGAGTGAGGAATAGAAAGTTAGAATTTCTAACTTGCCACATGCTTCTTGCATTTGAAGCATAATGTTTGTAATGATATGTACTAGACCTTAAATTAGTTTCGGCGTCACTTTGACCAGTCGATATCAATCTGATCCACGTAATGATCATGGACAATCGTGATGAATTTGAAACCTATCCTAAAATATCTTAAGGTACTAGTAGTGTAAGTGCTAAGTTTCTAATGTGGAGAAGACAATGAGTATAAGTAAGGGTATACAGACTCTGACTTTCAGGGAGATCCAAATGATAGAAGAAATAACATCAGGTTATGTATTACCTTAACGGTGGCTTGGCGTTAGGTTAGTTGGCGTTTTTCAAAAACAAGGCCAATAGCTGATTCCCACACTGAGGCGGAATTTTAGCAGCTTCAGAAGCTGCTAAAGAAGAAGCTATATGAATTAGAAATTTATCACAGAATTGCATTATACCTGCATTGCGAATTCGATCCAATGTACGTGATAATAGCGGGAGCCATCGCGCAGGCTAAGGAGTCGAGGTCCATTCCAAGTTAAGCACGTGGAAAGAAAACTACTGCGTAATTCGAGAGATTATTTTGGGAATCTAATAACCATGTCCCCAAGATCAAAAACAAGCAAAATATATATAAGAATGAACTATATTGAAGTAATGGCGGAAACAATACTCACAAAAACGGTGGGATGCAATGGATGAAACAATGTTGCTCCTTTGTGCAGTTTGTGCAGTGGAAGATTCGGCCAAGCAGTAAGAGAAGCTCCAAGCTTTAATTGATCCTTCCAAGCTCTAAGATGAGTTTCCCATAACACCTTGTATGATCCCTTGATGTTGCTAGCCAAAGTTGTGTGTTAGAGTTCCAAACAAGCACACTTTCTTCTTGTCTTGCCACAAAACAAATGAAGAAATTGGAGAGAGCTTTGAGAGCTCACTGTTTCGGTAATTAGAGAGGGAGAGGAGGATTGATTTTTTGTCTCAAAAATCAATTTATATTTATGTCATAATTATATTAAATAATAATATACTTATGACACAATCCATGCAAAGACTTAGAGTGTCTAACACTCAATTTCCATGCAATACCCTTGAGTGCTTTGTACACTATCTTCATGCAATACATCTTGATTAAATAATGCAAATAATGACAAGTGTCATGTGGGCCCCACACGTTTCCAAATGAAAGTGGGCCCACGTGCACTCACGCGTTCGGGTTCGATATTTCCGAAATACCGAGCTTACGTCGCGACGTTAATTAAATCGAATTTAAATAAATAATTGCGCCTAGCGAAATTATTATTTACGTCGCTAACGAATTAATTCTAAATTAACTCGTTTGCCCGAATTAAAATCTAATTTTAATTTCGCGTCGAAATCGAATTCCGATTATTATATCGAATATAATAATTTTACGATTAATTCTAAATTAATCGTTCTCTCTCTTTTTATAGTACTTTATCCAAGATAAAGTCTCTCCGTAATTAATCCAAGATTAATCGAGTTTGAATCATACGTCATCGGTGAATCTTCGGGAAGCGACCCAAGAGACCTCTAGATATGTTGGCAGTAAATCCGGTTGTCGAACTATTCGAACACGTACGTACCAAGTACTACGTTTTTACCGATTTACAAGACAAGGTTAGCTTCTAGCAAAACGCCATGCCTACCCAATTCTCTAGAAATATTCTTACTGGAATATTAGATCTATAACAGGCGTAGTATACCGTAGTATAGTGTATATCGAACCAGTATCGGATGATCACATGTAAGGCCTGGGGCTGGATATGTGTCTGCCCCGTACGATACACATATCGGACATCAAGCAACCAGTCTCTTTGAATCGGATAATCCTGACCTAGTCATATTATCCCGATGGTTGCAACCATTATAGAGTACTAGTTCTGTATCCCTCGCGATCATCATCTCCATATGTCTGAAGTGATACTTCCATCTTGACATCACACCCAGTACACTACGATTCTCGATAAACCCAGAAGAGGTATACACAGAACTCGTTAAAGCCCTGGACCACCAAACCTAAATTTTACCGATTGTCGTAAGTACTAGCGATGCAAATCTCAGGTTAAGATCATATGCACCTACCCTGAAGCGGACTCCCATAGACACGCAGACATACTACCAATGGGACTCCGCGGGGTCTATCCAGAGCGAAGCTGTTTTCCGTACCATCGGTAAAACACAACCTCCTACCGCACTTGCATAAGTATCCAATACTTAAATATATGAGAACTATGCCGTTGTGCCCTCACAACATGCACAAGTGCAGTACTAGTCTATTCCGCATTATCGATGTCCAATCTCGATAATACTACGACTAGGGATATTTAATGATTAAACCTTTATGGATTGATACTGTCTCATATCATCACAATCCGGAACTAATCATAGGGACTTTTACCATTTATATATCAAAGTAATTAAATTACAAAACGGTAAAAGGCAATTTCATTACTACATAGTTAATTTTGTACAATAATACAATATCATTTACAAAATAGTGACGCTATGGGTCATTACTGTCTAACAATCTCCCACTTGGCCTATAGCCAGTCACTCAAGCATCTAATACCTGAACTATGTACATGTCGCTCAAACTTTTCCCGAGGAATAGCCTTCGTCAGCGGATCTGCAATATTATCCTCTGATGCGATCTTCTCGATCTTCACATCGCCACGATGTATGATCTCTCGAATCAGATGGAATCGTCGAAGAACATGTTTGGATCGTTGATGAGACCTTGGTTCCTTAGCCTGTGCTATAGCCCCGCTATTGTCACAATACAATGGAACGGGCTCAGCTGCTAACGGAACTACTCCTAATCCAATTAGGAATTTACGGATCCAAACTGCCTCTTTTGCTGCTTCAGCTGCTGCAATATACTCCGCTTCAGTTGCTGAATCGGCAACAGTATCTTGCTTGGAAGATTTCCAGCTCACTGCTCCGTTATTCAAGCAAAATATGTACCCGGTTTGCGACTTGAAGTCGTCTCTGTCGGTTTGGAAACTTGCATCGGTATACCCAGATACCTCAAGTTCTCCATCTCCATAGATTAAGAAAACATCCTTAGTTCTTTTAAGATACCTAAGGATATTCTTAACCGCCATCCAGTGATCCTGTCCTGGATCGGCCTGATATCGACTGCACATGCTCAAAGCATAGGACACATCAGGTCGTGTACATATCATGGCATACATGATCGATCCGACTGCCGAGGCGAACGGAGTCCGACTCATGTTGTCTCTCTCATCTTGTGTTTTAGGACACATGTCCCTAGATAGAAAGACGCCATGTGATGTTGGCAACAGTCCCTTCTTGGACTGATCCATGTTGAATCTCTTCAACACTTTATCAATATATGTACTCTGGGAGAGTCCAAGTAGCTTTCTAGATCTATCCCGGTAGATCTTTATTCCTAGAATAAAAGCTGCTTCTCCCAGATCTTTCATGGAGAATTTCAATGAAAGCCAAGCTTTCACCGACGTTAACATGGGAATGTCATTGCCTATAAGCAATACATCGTCGACATAAAGGACAATAAAAGTCAGTGCACTCCCACTAACCTTCTTATATACACAAGGATCATCTACGTTTTGAATGAAATCATATTCTTTTATGACCTCATCAAAACGTTGGTTCCATGACCTCGATGCTTGCTTCAGTCCATAAATGGACCGATTTAACTTACAAACCTTGTTTGCAAGTCTTGGTGCGATAAAACCGTCAGGTTGTTGCATATAAACATCCTCCAACAGGTTTCCGTTAAGGAAAGCGGTTTTAACGTCCATCTGCCATATTTCGTAATCGTAATATGCAGCTATTGCAAGCATTATCCGAATGGATTTAATCATGGCAACGGGTGAGAAAGTTTCGTCATAATCAACTCCAAGTTGTTGACGATACCCCTTCGCTACGAGCCTAGCTTTGTACGTTTGTACGTTGCCATCCATGTCTGTCTTCTTCTTGAAGACCCATTTGCATCCAATAGGCTTTACGCCTTCTGGTGCATCAACCAGTGTCCAAACTTGGTTGGTATACATGGAATCCATTTCGGCCTTCATGGCATCTTGCCATAAAGTGGATTCGATACCCTGTATCGCTTCCTCATACGTAGCCGGTTCAGTATCCTCAATAAGATTAATATCTACATGAGGTGAGATCAGGAATCCATACCTCTCAGGTATTACCCTGACTCTCTCCGACCTACGTAGTCCTTGTGTAATTGAAGATTGTGGTTCAGTCTCATCCTGGATGGACTGTTCATGTTCCGTTCTAGATTCATTGCCAGGAACAAGTATCACTACGACTTTCATCGAGTTCTACTTTCCTCCCACTAAACACTGCATTTAGGAATTCCTTCTCAAGGAAAACCGCATGTAGAGCAACAAATACTTTGTTCTCTTTGGGTTATAGAAGTAATATCCTTTGGTTTCCTTAGGATATCCAACAAATAGGCATTTATCTGATTTGGGTTCAAGTTTGGTACCTTCCAAACGTTTGACGTATGCCCAGCAACCCCAAATCTTCAGGAATGAGAAACCTGGTTTCTTTCCTGTCCATATCTCATACGGAGTCTGTTCAACAGACTTTGACGGAACCCTATTCAAAATAAGAATTGCACTTTCTAATGCATGTCCCCAGAAGGATATAGGCAGCTCAGTGCGACTCATCATCGACCTTACCATGTCAAGCAAGGTACGGTTTCTCCGTTCAGACACACCATTTAATTGTGGTGTTCCAGGAGGAGTCCATTGTGAAAGAATACCATATTCTTTCAAGTAATCTTGAAACTCATTACTTAAGTATTCGCCACCACGGTCCGACCGTAATGTTTTAATACTCTTGCCTGTTTGTTTTTCAACTTCGTGTCGAAACTCTTTGAATTTCTCAAAAGTTTCCGACTTGTGCATCATTAGATACACATAACCATAACGTGATGCATCATCCGTAAAGGTTACGAAGTATCGATATCCACCTCTAGCCTGGCTAGACATGGGCCCACAAACGTCACTATGAACGAGGGCTAACAGTTCAGTGGCGCGTTCACCTTTACCACTAAAAGGTGATTTAGGCATTTTGCCTAATAAACAAGATTCGCAGACGTCATATGAATTTGGATCAAATCCGTCCAAGTACCCACTCTTCGAAAGTGTGGATGATATGCGAGTCTTGTTGATGTGTCCCAGACGACAATGCCACAAATAAGTTTCTTCTTTTGGATTACTCATTTTGAGCCTTTTGTTTGTTATTTTATTTTGGAGATTCATTTATATTCAAAATATAAAGACCATTATTTGCATCAGCACTGCAAATTTCTGCATCATTCATATATAAATAACACCTGGTGTTTTTAAATACAAAAGTGTACCCTGTTTGGGTTAACAAAGATACAGAAATAATAACAGTCATTTAGTTTAAGTACATGCCCCGAGGGCAGTTCCAAAACAAAAGTGCCTACGGCCAAAACAGCAACAGAAGTTCCATTTCCAACTCGTAGATCTACCTCCCCCGAAGCCAGTCTCCTGCTATCATGCAGATCCTGCACATCAGTACAAATATGAGAACCACAGCCAGAATCAAAAATCCAATTTTTATTAAGACTAGAAGTAGTCATATTTATCTCAATAACAAACATACCTGAGGCCGGAGCCTTGCCCGCCTGTATGTCCCTCCTGTCTCCTCCTTATGTCCCTTGTTCATGCGGCAGTCACGCTTCCAGTGACCTCTCTTTTGCCGCATTTCAGGCAAACATCTTGAGACTTTCCCTTGGCTTCCCAGAAGCCTTTGTTGACTTGGCCTTGCCTTTGTTCTTATGCTTCTTCTTCTTAACACCCCCAGTTGCCTTGAGCCCAGCTTTCGGCGTTTGAGATGTTGTTGCAAAGTGCGCCTCGCGCTTGTTGCCTTTCAGAAGTTCTTTCTCTGACTCCTTGAGAATTGACAACAAACTCTCCAAGAGTGTCATCCGAATTCATCAGTTTGTAGTTGATGACAATCTGTTTCCAAGTATCGGGTAGTGACTGTAGAAGTACATCTATAGCCAGCTCAGACTCCAAGACTATACCCATACTAGCCAGTTCATCAATATCGGCTATCATTTGAGTCCCATGGACTCAACAGAACTACCATCAGTCATACGGGAGCGAAAGATTTTCTTCACTAACTCGTACCTCGCCATCCGCTTATTAGTGCGGTGAAGATCTTTGCAATCTTGCCCATATTATAAGGATCCAAGTCCCTATTTTGGCGACGAAAGTGTTGAGTCATTGAAGCAAGCATGATCGACTGAGCCGTGTCACAATCATCACTGTGAGTTTTCCATAACTCCAGCTCAAGTGGCTCAGTGGGCTTAGGCCCGAGAGGTCTCTGAATCGTATACAGTATCCTCTCTGCCCCAAGGACTATCCTTAGGTTCATTTCCCAATCAGCAAAGTTTATCCCCTTAAAGACATTTCACCCATGATGATGTCTCGGACATTTACCTTGCTTGCCATCTTAACTACGATAGTCCAACTATCTAGTTAACGATAAAATGGGTACAGTCAAACTGTTACAAGAAAAAATAACATTTTATTAGTCCAACTAATGTTTAAAAATTGACGAAATAATTTTGTAAGCGCGTAAAGCTAAGTATCTGAATGAAATTGCAAACTCAATACTAGCCTCCCACTATTTTCTACAAGTCTCTAACCCTCTGTTGAGTACTCGGGAAATCCAATTTCCTAGTGGGCTAGGATCCCGTTAAATAACACACAACCTTGACTTTGGCCAACAAGTTGTATGATATTTAACTAGGTAGATCTCGAAGATCAATTGGATCCCATCCAATTCCTAGATCCGGTAGGTGGACATCCAAGTCCGAAACATATATATCTAATACATACGTCAATGTATCCAATACATTTTCCTAACCATTTCCTCTGAATCAACTAAGCCTTGGCTTTGGCACAACAAACCTAATGATTCCAGTTAAGCGGGACCATTGACGAAGGAAAGTTTCGTAATCAATGTCGATGGACAAGAAGTGATCTTGACTTTGGCCAACAAATCACAACTTGGACAGGACACCGATGTGGAACAAAACTCTCATGATTCAAACACATCCTCAATTGACAAAGGTCTTGACTTTGGCCAACAAACCAATGCCAATTTCGGATCTTGAGAAAGAATCATTCAACGGAAGGAAAATCGCTTAATATTGTTTGAGGGATTTTTCGCGTAATTGGCAACCAATTAATTTATCTTTGTTAGGTCTCATCATCATACACCCTTAAGCATGCTTCTAAAACATCATAAAGCGCGTAAAGTAAAATAATAGTGATATGCGGATGGATATATTAAACAACTTGTTCCTAGAACAAATCACTCCCTTTCCTCCCCCCTAGCACTATTCTACTTCTACCCAATTACATAATACCAAGAGAAACCTCATTTACATTGAGGGGAATTAGGTGAGAAGAGAATACAAAGAGATAAAGAGATAAAGGCTGGACACGCAGGTCCAATTTATAAATTCCAAATTTACAATAATTTCTAAATTACCCTTCCCTTCTATTATCCATCCGATATACACTATTCATACAACACATCCACATTCATTCATTCATTCAAGGCATGTTATACAACCCATCAAATCCAATTAATTAGTCTTTAATTAGGTGACAATACAATGTTCAAACAATTGTTTGCATTTGCGCGAGTCCAACTCGTTTTGAGAATAAATACATATGGTATGAATTCACGAATTATATCGAACTACTCGTTAAATCCAATTTAAGTCGTATTCAATACTAATCCTTTTATTTAATTCTAATTAAATATTTACACTTTTATTGTGCTTTTATAACTTAGATTCCAAATCTAGTACTATTTGGGTCTCAAAGCCCAACTAACATCTAATGTCCGTTTAATTAAAGTCCGATGGGCTTTCTATTGATTTCATTAGGCTTGGGCCTTGGTCAATGTGGGTCAAACCCAATTCCAAGCCCAAAAAGGAATCACCCTCATTTGCCATAAAATCAATATCAAGCCCATAAGGCCCAATTAAACATAAAAGCCCATTTATTACATTTGGACTTAAATGGTGTGATTTAAGGCCCATTTTGGATCCAATCCAAATGGTCCAAATCTACTTGGCCCAACCAAGCCCATTTATGACCAAATATAATAGTTTTAGGCCCAATTCCAATTTAAGCCCAATTAACTAAATTTAAAATTCCAAATTTTATAACTTAATTAATTATAGTGTATTTCATGATTAATCCTTTAAATCAATATTCCCAAAATATCAAATTAATCTATTAATCATATTTTTATCTTAAATACATGTCCAACATTATTTAATCAAAAAATCAAGTCCCTAATCATCATCAAGCATTCGGCCAAGGTGATTAATATGGTTCCGATTTCGTTTTCAATCCAATCAAGTTACAAATGATCATCTCCATATTATTTCAAGTCATCCAATGTCTTAAAATTAAAAAATCATCTAGTCCACATGCTTGCATGTATTCGGCCAAGCCTCATTGGGGTTGGAAAAATTAATCCAATTTATTTTCCATGAAATTGATGATGTATAATCCATTTACATTACATCTAAGCATATTTAATCAAAGGAAACTCATCAAATCATGCTTCAAACAATTTTCCCCAAATAACATCCTAATATATTTGCATGCATTTTTAGGCTCAATGATACCATTGTTGGAAATCTAATAACCATGTCCCCAAGATCAAAAACAAGCAAATAAATATAAGAATGAACTATATGAAGTAATGGCGGAAACAATACTAACAAAAACGGAATGTGGTGAATGGATGAAACAAATGAACCTCCTTTGGAAGATGTCGGAAGAAGGTGAGCATGAAAAGCTTGAGGCTCTAAGCTTTAATTGATCCTTCCAAGCTCTAAGATGAGTTTCCCATAACACCTTGTATGATCCCTTGATGTTGCTAGCAAAGTTGTGTGTTAGAGTTCCAAACAACAACACACTTTCTTCTGTCTTGCCACAACACCATAAAAAAAGAAAAATGGAGAGAGCTTGAGAGCTCACTGTTTCGGTAATTAGAGGGAGGGGGAGAGGAGGATTTGATTTGTCTCAAAAATCAATTTATATTTATGTCATAATTATATTAAATAATAATATACTTATGACACAACCATGCAAAGACTTAGAGTGTCTAACACTCAATTTCCATGCAATACCCTTGAGTGCTTTGTACACTATCTTCATGCATTACATTTTGATTAAATAATGCAAATAATGACAAGTGTCATGTGGGGCCCCACACGTTTCCAAATGAAAGTGGGCCCACGTGCACTCACGCGTTCGGGTTCGATATTTCCGAAATACCGAGCTTACGTCGCGACGTTAATTAAATCGAATTTAAATAAATAATTGCGCCTAGCGAATTATTATTTACGTCGCTAACGAATTAATTCTAAATTAACTCGTTTGCCCGAATTAAAATCTAATTTTAATTTCGCGTCGAAATCGAATTCCGATTATTATATCGAATATAATAATTTTACGATTAATTCTAAATTAATCGTTCTCTCTCTTTTATAGTACTTTATCCAAGATAAAGTCTCTCCGTAATTAATCCAAGATTAATCAAGTTTGAATCATACGTCATCGGTGAATCTTCGGGAAGCGACCCAAGAGACCTCTAGATATGTTGGCAGTAAATCGGGTTGTCGAACTATTCTAACACGTACGTACCAAGTACTACGTTTTTACCGATTTACAAGACAAGGTTAGCTTCTAGCAAAACGCCATGCCTACCCAATTCTCTAGAAATATTCTTACTGGAATATTAGATCTATAACAGGCGTAGTATACCGTAGTATAGTGTATATCGAACCAGTATCGGATGATCACATGTAAGGCCTGGGGCTGGATATGTGTCTGCCCCGTACGATACACATATCGGACATCAAGCAACCAGTCTCTTTGAATCGGATAATCCTGACCTAGTCATATTATCCCGATGGTTGCAACCATTATAGAGTACTAGTTCTGTATCCCTCGCGATCATCATCTCCATATGTCTGAAGTGATACTTCCATCTTGACATCACACCCAGTACACTACGATTCTCGATAAACCCATAAGAGGTATACACAGAACTCGTTAAAGCCCTGGACCACCAAACCTAATTTTACCGATTGTCGTAAGTACTAGCGATGCAAATCTCAGGTTAATATCATATGCACCTACCCTGAAGCGGACTCCCATAGACACGCAGACATACTACCAATGGGACTCCGCGGGGTCTATCCAGAGCGAAGCTGTTTTCCGTACTATCGGTAAAACACAAACCCTCCTACCGCACTTGCATAAGTATCCAATACTAAATATATGAGAACTATGCCGTTGTGCCCTCACAACATGCACAAGTGCAGTGACTACTAGTCTATTCCGCATTATCGATGTCCAATCTCGATTAATACTACGACTAGGGATATTTAATGATTAAACCTTTATGGATATGATACACTGTCTCATTCTCACAATCCGGAACTAATCATAGGGACTTTTACCATTTATATATCAAAATAATTAAATTACAAAACGGTAAAAAGGCAATTTCATTACTACATAGTTAATTTTGTACAATAATACAATATCATTTACAAATAGTGACGCTATGGGTCATTACTGTCTAACATAATTTACGCAAAGACATGGTGGTATTGATGTAGTGATTCTAGGTCTCCAAAATCGAGTTAAACAGCATATTAACATGTGTGAATACAACAACGAAAGTTGCAGAATACTTACATCGAGCGGTGAGAGCCGAAGGAAGCGACCAAAAATTCTGTTTTGCTCACTGGTTTGTGCGTGAGCTGTTGTGACAGTCCACTGATTTTAGCCTTCGTTTGGGTCCTTCGTTAAGCTCCAAGCTTCGTCGAACGGTTCCCGGCTCATGGGTGGACTTCTCTATCAGCTTCGCATTGATCCCGGAGTGTTGCTAGCACTCTTGTTATTGCCAAAAAAAAAAACAACTGCTTCCCTTCACTGCTCACATTTTTTCTGTTCAAAAAACCAGTGAAGAAACAGCCCCTTGGGCGTTGTAGTGTAGATGAGAAAGAAGATAGAAAAAGTTTGGCTCCAAAAATGAAAAGGAGAGAGATCGATTTTTGGTTGAGGGATTTTGTGTATCTAATACAAAAATCTAATTTCCAAAATTAATTAATTGAATTTTGCTTTTCCAAAAAAGTGAAGTCAATTAATTCCAACCGCCAACATCAATCAATCAATCCATCAATCAATCAAATAGGAAACAAGTTGTCACATCACTCAAAGTGACTAATGATTACGCTTGATGCGACACTAGATGCGACTAGCGATTTGACGCTTGATTTGAATACGTGCCGCACTCGAATTCGAAATTGCAAATTCGCTCCCAAATAATTCGGGTTAACTTTCGCTAATTCCAAATTAACGACGATTTTCCTTTGCGTCGTAATTAAATGATTACGCCTATTGAAGTCACTATTCACGTCGCTAACGAATTAATTCTAAATTAACTCGTTCGCCCGAATAAAATCTAATTTTAATTTCGTGTCGAAATCCAATTTCATTTAATATATCAAATATATGAATTTATCGATTAATTCCAATTAACCGTTATCTCTCTTTAAATGATATTTTATCCCAGATAAAATATCTCTGTAATTAATCGCAGATTAATTTTCTCTCTCGTCTAATTAATCCCAGATTAATTTATAGTGCGAGTCATATGTCATCGGTGAATCTTTGGGAAGCGACCCATGAGATCCCCGGATATGTTGGTAGTAAATTCGTTCGTCGGACTATCCGAACACGTACGTACATCGTACTACGTTTATAACGATTACAAGACAAGGTTGGCCTCTAGCAAAGCGCCATGCCTACCCAATTCTCCGGAAATCCTCCTTACAGGAATAAAGGATCTATATCAGGCATAGTATACGTAGTATTGCATATTTCTGTCCAGTATCAGATGATCACATGTGAGGCCTGGGGCTGGTACAGTGTCTGCCCCGTACGAAGCATATATCGGATTACTAGCAACTAGTCTCTTTAAAATCGGATAATCATAACCAAGTCATATTATCCCGACGGTTGCAACCTTTTATAGAGAACCAGTTTTGTATCCCTGTGCGATAATCATCTCCATATGACTGGAGTGACACTTCCATCTCGACATCACACCCAACACACTACGATTCTCGATATACACAGAAACCGGTTAAAGCCCTGGACGACCTCAACCAAAGTATATTGATTTTCGTATGCATTAGCGGTGCAAGTCTCAGGTTAAGGCCAAATACACCTACCCTGATTTCGGATTTCCATAGACACATAGTGTCATACTACCATGGAATTTCGAGGGGGTCTTATCCAGAGCGAAGTTGTTTCCCGTACCATCGGTAAAATACAACCTCCTATTACACTTGCATGAGTATCCTATACACAAATAAATGAGAACTATGATGTTGTGCCCTCACAACACGCACAAGTGGAATACTAGTCTTTTACATATTTATCGATGTCCAATCTCAATAATACTCTGACTAGGGATATTTAATGATTTATCCTTCGTGGATTGATATTGTCTCATATCATTCTCAATCCAGGAACAAATCATAGGGACCTCCTATCATTTATATATCTAGCTGATCTAATCACAAATGATAAGAGGGCAATCTCTTTTGTCATATAGTTAATTTGTACAACAATACTATAATCTGTACAAATAGTGACGATATGGGTCATAATTGTCCAACACTCTCCCGCTTGGCCTATAGCCAGTCACTTGAGTGTCTGAGACCCGAACTATGTACGGTTGGCTCAAATTACTGAGGAAAGGTTTCGTCAGTGGATTTGCATGATTATCATCTGATGCGATTTATTCGATCATCACATCGCCACGATGTATGATCTGAAGGAATCAGATGAATATCGAAGTATGTATATGGATCGTTGATGAGACCATTAATTCTTTAGTCTGTGCTGACGCCTAGCTCAGCTGCTAACAGAATTATATCTAATCTAATTAGATTTGTTATCGACCCAAAAGGCTTCTATTGATGCCTCAGTTGCTGTAATATTCTGTATTTGTTGTTTATTCGGTAACAGTATCTTGCTTGGAAGATTTCCAGCTCACTGTTCCGTTATTCAAACTGTATAGTACTGTTTCCGACTTATAGTCGTCTTATTGGTTAGGAAACTTGCTACAGTGATCCCAGTCACTTCAAGTTCTCCTTCTCCATAGACTAAGACAGCATCCTTAGTTCTCTAAGATACTAATGGATGTTCTTAACATCAATCCAGTGACTATCACTTGGATTGGCCTGTTGGTGAATACATATGCTCAAAACGTATGAGACACCAGGTCGCATACATTTTTCAATGTACGATTTCTCGGAGAGTTTTATCGAAAGATAAGCTTTCACCGATTATTATTTTGGGAATATCATTTCCAAGAAATGACATATATTATCATTATTTTATAGGACAGCTATTGTCAGTTCGCTCCCACTAACCCTCATATATACACAAGAATCTTTTCGTTTTTGAATTAATTCATAAAGTATTATGATTATATCAAAACGATAATTCCAAGAACCTATGCTTGCTTCAATCCAAACATGGATCGAATAACCCGCAAACCTTGTTTGCTAGTTATGGTATGACAAAATCAACAGGATGTTGTAAACATCCTCCAAAAGGTTTCCTTTTCAGGAAAGCAATTTTCCCGTAAAGCTTTCATATTTCATAAATGAAACACGCTGCTTTAGCAAGCATTATCCAAATGGATTAACCGTGGCAATAGATAAAAGGTTGAATTGTAATCAACACAATGTTGATAATGATACATTTCCGCTAAAAGCCTAGCTTAGTACGTTGGTGTGTTGCCATCCATGTATATCATTCTCAATCCAGGAACAAATCAAAGGGACCTCCTATCATTTATATATCTAGGTGATCTAATCACAAATGATAAGAGAGAAATCTCCTTTGTCACATAGTTAATTTGTACAAAAACACCATGATATGTACAAATAGTGATGCTATGGGTCATAATTGTCCAACACGTCCTTGGGTCGGGAAATTGAGATGATCGACTACAAATTGAAATGATCGACCCATCTCACCAGGTCGGGTTGGTGATGTGATGAGACCTTCACTTCACTCAGTTTCCCTGAACATCTTTCCACCTCGGGTCGGGCATCAAGTGTAAACTAATTTTGATCTTCTCGTCTGACCGGATGTCTATGCCTCTGGTTCTGGGCCATTTTTCAGAAAGTGGAAATCTCATCTATACCATTCTTCATATTTCGACTCTTCTCGAGTCAGAAAATCACCATCAATAAAAATTATTTGTTGCCTTCTACGTACATCAAGTACTCATTTAAGTAAATCTTCATTCGCTCTCTGTCAGTTTTAGAATTAAAGAACCCTAAATGCCTACAAAAACAATTAGAACAACATAAACAAGGGAAGCTACAGTCTGCCGAAATAAACGAATCCTCTCCATTTTTCCATCTCATTACTTCCTGCCCTCGTATTTTAAAGTGTTTCCTCTCTTGAATACTATTTTAATGCAATGTTAAGCTAAGCAACAGTGGATGGACAAAAATGGATGAGTCTACTTCCAAGGAACTTGCATAATAAATTTATATTGTTCCACTGGCTAGGTACGACCTCTGAGGGTGTGGCCAAGTAAGTTTCAAGAAAGTTCCTTGGAATATATTGGTGAAACTTCCTATATAATAGGTATAAGGTGTTGGATAATATGACCCATAGCGTCACTATTTGCACAGATCATTGTGTTGTTGTAGCAAATTAACTATGTAGTAAGGAAATTGCACTCTCATCATTTGTGATTAGATCACCATAGATATATAAATGAAGAGAGGTCCCCATGATTAGTACCTGGACTGAGAATGATATGAGACAGTATCAGTCCCCGAAGGTTTAATCATTAAATATCCCTAGCCGTAGTATTATCGAGACTGGACATCGATAATGCGGAATAGGCTAGTATTGCACTTGTGCGCGTTTGTGAGGGCACAACGGCATAGTTCTCATATATTAAGTATTGGATACTTATGCAAGTGCGATAGGAGGTCGTGTTTCACTGACGGTACGGGAAACAGCTTCGCTCTGGATAGACCCCTCGGAATCCCATTGGTATTATGACTATGTGTCTATGGGAGGCCGAAATCAAGGTAGGTGTGTATAGTCTTAACCTGAGACTTGCACCGCTAATACTTACGATAATCGATAAACTTTGGTCTTGGTGGTAGGGGGCTTTAACCGGTTCTGTACACCACTTCTGGGTTTATCAGAGAGTCGTAGAGTATTGGGTGTGATGTCAAGATGGAAGTATCACTTCAGTCATATTGGAGATGATGTCACGCAGGATACGGTATTAGTGCTCTTAAGTGCTGCGCGGCCATCGGGATATTTTGACAAGTCATGTATATCCGATTATAGAGACTAGTTACCAGACATCCGACATGTGCTTCGTACGGGGCAGACACTTATCCAGCCCCGGGCCTAGCACGTGATTATCCGATACTGGGCCAATATACACAATACTACGGTATACTACGCTTGATACAGATCTATATATTCCTGTAAGAATATTTATGGAGAATTGGGTAGGCATGGCGCTTTGCTAGAAGCCAACCTTGTCTTGTAAATCGATATAAACGTAGTACGAGGTACTTACGTGTTCGGACAGTCCAACGATCGTATTTACTGCCAACATATCCGGAGATCTCATGGCTCGCTTCCTGAAGATTCACCGATGACGTATGACTCGCACTTTGATTAATCTGGGATTAATTAGAAGAGAGAGATAGAATTAATCTGGGATTAATTCGTTGAGAGAGAAAATTAATCTGGGATTAATTGCGGAGATATTTTATCTGGGATAAAATATTAATTAAAAAGAGAGAGAACGATTAATTTGGAATTAATCGATAAAATAACATATTCGATATATTATTAGAAATTAGATTTCGACGCGGAATTAAAATTAGATTTTAATTCGGGCGAACGAATTAATTTAGAATTAATTCGTTAGCGACGTGAATAGTGAATTCGCTAGGCGTAATCACTTATTACGACGCGACGGAAAATTCGTTAATTTGGAATTAGCGAACCCGAGCCCGAGAGTGATTGGCGAGCGCATTCGCATTTCGAATTCGAGCGCGGCACCGCAAGTCACATCAAGCGTCAAATCGCTAGTCGCGTCAATCGTCAAATCATTGTCACTTTGAGTGATGTGACTTGACAATATGTCACTTTATTAAAGTGAATAGATGTGATGTGAAAAGTGATGTGATATGACTTAAAGTTAAAAGTAAAAGTGATGGAATATGAAAGGTTTTAATATATATATTATGTTTTATTTATTTTTGGAAAATAAATGACTAAATATATATTACTTTTCTTTTCCTTTTACACACCACATTCGGTCCTCTCTCTCTTACATGCAAACATGTACGATTTCTCTCTCCCTCTGTTTTTCTTCTTCATCTCCTTCACGCATGGTGCGATTTCTTCTCTATATTTTTCTGGTTTCACCGAATTTTGAGAAGCAAAATGGAAGATGAACAAGTGCTAGCACACCTTGAGTAATACATAGGTGATAGGGAAGAGTGTCTTCATGAGCTTGGAAAGCTTGAAGCTTGGAGCTTCAATGGAGTCTTGCATGGCCGAAAATGGAGGAGACTTTCACAGCCCCAACCGTGCGTCCACTGCAGTTCCATAAGCCATTGCCGAGCTTGGAGGGAGCTTAAAAACGCATGTTCTTCATTTCATCAAAACCGTTCAATGTGAGTTATATATTCCGCACCTCCTTTGATGTGTTCATATGCGGTTTTTTATGCATGATTTTGTTTATCTTGGGACTTGATTTGAACTCTTACAATGGTATCATGAGCTTTTGATGCATGAAAAACCGAATTAGGGTTCTTGAGCAAATTTGGGGCTTTTTGATTTTAGCTTGATTCTGTCTAATTGATTGTTTGAGAATGATTATATATGATTGAATTTGAGTTGTATGTAATCAATTTGATAAAAAAAAATTGATTGGATTGATTTTCCCCAATTTGCTTATTTTTGTTTAAAACTTGAAATTGGGTAAAATGTGTTTAAGCATGTTTTAATTGAATTGGATTGTTTAAGTATGCTTAGAACATGTTTAATTGAGATTGTGTGTGATCAATTTCATGAAATTGGATTGGATTCAATTTTCCCCAAATTGGAGGCTTGGCCGAAAAATTGGAAGAACCCTAATGTCTTGGTAATTTTGTTTTGTTTGATCATTGGATGACTTAAAACAATTGGTTAATGTTGTTTTGAAGTCAATTGGATTGAATTTTGATTTGGAACATTTTCCCTTTTAAAGTGGCTTGGCCGAATTTAAGGGACATGAAATTCATTGTGATTTTGTTGTTTGATTCATTGGATGAGTTGAATTGATTTGGTAAATTATGATTGTGGATTCAATTGGATTGAAACCGAATCGAATTGAAAAACCCCTAATTGCCTAGACTTGAAAAGCATGTTTATTGGGTTTGATTTTAATTGATTTGTGTTGGACACTATTTGGTTGTTAAAATGCATGATTACTAGGCTAATTGATGTTTTAGAAATGTTAATTGGGTAATTGATTGTGTATTACACTTAGGTTAATTAATTGTGAAATTTGGACTTTTATAAGTTAATTAATTTGGGCTTGATTTTGGGAAATTGGGCTTGTTGGGTTGTAATTGGGCTTTTGGGCTTTGTTGTAACAAAGTTGGGTTTAGGCAAAATTGGTTGGATCCAATTAGGCCCAAAACCGAATCCAAAGGTCCAATTATGACTTAATGGACCTTAATTATTTAATTGGGCCTAATGGCCAAAATTAATTTAAACGCTTATGGGGGGTAACTCCCGGATTGGATTTTGGTTGTTCGGTTTACCCGAGTTGACAAAAGTCCACGCCTTATAGAAATTAATTAAAAAGCCCATTGGACTTTAATTAAATAAAACATTAGATGTTAATCGGGCTTTGAGACCCGTTGCGATTAAATTTGGAATTTAAGTCGTAAAGGTTCGTTAATAAAGTGTAATATTTAATTTGGAATTAAATAATGAATTAGAATTAAATACGTATTAAATTGGATTAATTATGTAATTTAATTTAATTCGTAGAATTAGTAGAAATTGTACTTTGAGTACGTGTTGCAATACGAGTTTGACTCGAACAAAATCAAATCTTTGTTTGAACATTGGATGATCACTAATAATCAAGATTAATTAATTTGATTGATTGATTGATAACATGCTTGTATGAATACATGGTTATGATGTTTGAATAATGTATATCGGATGGATATTAGTCGGGTTGGGCGATTTTGGAAATTGTAATAAATTTGATTTATTAAATTGGACCTGCGTGTCCAGCCTTATCTCTTATTTCTTTGTATTCTCTTCTCACCTATTCCCCTCCATGTAAAAGAGGTTTCTTTAGAAGTGTAGTGTAACGGGTAGAAGTAATACAAGTGCTAGCGGGAGAGAGAAAGTGAGAGATTTGATCTAGGATCAATGTAAAATATCCATCCGCATATCATTATTATTTTATTTTCATATACGCTTTATTATGTATTTAGAATGCATGTTTAAGGGTGTATGATGATGAGACCTTAACAAAGATAATTAAATTGGTAGCCAATTTGCACGCGAAAAACCCTCGTTAAATATCAAGCATCATTTCCTTCCATTGAGTGATTCTTGCTCAAGATCGGAGATTGTCAGGGGTTGTTTTTGACCAAAGTCAAGCCCTTGTCAGTCAAATATGTGCTTTAATCACGAGGCTTTGTTATATATCGGTGTCGTGTCCAAGTTGTGGTTTGTTTTTGACCAAAGTCAAGACCACTTCTTGTCCATAGACATTTGATTACGAAGCTTCCCTGTCAATGGGTCCACGCTTGACTGGGATCACTAGGTTTGTTTTTGGCCAAAGCCAAGGCCTAGTTGATTCAGAGGAAACGGGTAGGGTATATATTCGATATATAGGCATATATTAGATATATGTTTCGGACTTGGATGTCCACCTACTGGATCTAGGAGTTGGATGGGATCCAATTGATCTTCGACGTCTACCTTGTTATTATCATACAATTTTTATTGACCAAAGTCAGGATTGTATGATACTTAACGGGATCCTAGCCTACTAGGAAACACGGTTCCCGAGTACTCGACAGAGGGTTAGAGGCTCGACGAAAAATAGTGGGAGGCAAGTATTGAATTTGCAACATTCGTTCGAATACTCGCTAAACGCGCTCATTTAAATTATTTCGTCGTAATATTAAATGTTAGTTGGACTAATATTTAAATTGTTGTTTTAATAAACAGTAGGACTGTATTATACTTGATTATATATAATTGGATTATATTAATCAATATATTTGAATTAATTAATTTCAGTTTACAGTTGATTTTATAATTGGATTATAGTAATCAATGTAATTGAGGTTAATTAATTTGGATTATATTTGATTATATAGTTGGACTATTATAATCATTATAATATATATAGTACCACTAATCGTTGATTAAATAGTTGGACTATTGTAATCAAGATAAGAAATTGAAAAGTTGGATATTTAAAATATAATCTGGGATTAAAATATTTTAAATGATTTAATTTTCAAATTGGGAATAAATAATAGGTTACTTTATTTGATAAAATAACTTATTATACCTTAAGCCCAAAATTAAGCAATATAAGTAGAGCATAAAATCTTTGGAAGATTCATGTGATGATGACTTTAATGCTTATTTAATATACTTGTCATAAATCTATTTTTTTTTTTTTTGATTTAAGAAGTATTAAAATTGCAATTTGTAATTCTTGGAGAATTAATTGACTATTCTAGAGAAGATAAAGTCAAAGTTTGCAATGGGCATGTAGCACGAGGTGCACATCGTTTCGATATTCCGAAACCCAAGGCTTGGCCAAAGGTTTGTGAAATATTGAAAAGGATAATTGACATATCCCAAAGTGACTACCATTTGGATATGGAAGACACGAAGGAATTAAAGAAAGGGCGAGGCTCTAACTTTAAAAATGTTTGTCTTAGTTATGTTCACAGCTAGTATTGAAATTAGAATTTTAAATACTTAATGTGGTACTAATATATATGTATTGATATTCAGAATCTGCTTTGAGCAGGATACTGACTTCAAGCTGAGATTTCTCTGCGAATCGGAAACGGGACGAAAGTCGCTGTTTCGACCGTAGATACCTAATTTTAGGAACTACCATTTGGGTGTGTACTTAAATTAGGAACTGTTATAATGTAACTAGTTTGACTAGAAACATTATCTCTTTATCAGTGTTTAACCCACTGCGGGTGAACCTTTATATTCTAAAACACTAAAGTGTTTTATTATATAAAGATGATACTGAGATAAATACATTAGATGTAAATAACAGAATTTATATTTTGAATATAATAAAATCTCAAACATATAAATGACAAATAAATAGCTCAAATTGATTTGATCAATAGAGACTTATTTATGGCATTGTTGTCTAGGACACAATTAAACGAGACACGTCAGTTAGACGGTGTGTCCGAACTAAAACCGAATTTTGTTGGACATGATAAGGTTTATCACGAGTCGCTCTGAGCTATCATTTCCTTCAAACAGGATATGTATTAACAGTGCAAGACTTATTTAGAATAAGGTTCCATATTAATCTGTTTGACAGATATCATATAGGATATGAACATGAAAGAAACGAGGTTTCTCATTCCTGATAATTTGGGTATGCCAGGCATAAAGTTTGGATGATACCAAACTAAGAACCCAAATTGGATTAGTGCCAATATAGGTTATCCTAAGGGAAACCATAAGTATAGTACTTATAAATCCCACATGAGAACAATGTGATTGTTGCTCACCATGCGGTTTTCCTGAGAGGAATACCGATATGCAGTGGTCAGTGGGAGGATAGTGATACTCGATGAAAATCAGAGTAATACTATTCAAAGCACGAAGTCCTTAATGGAACACAAACAATTCATCTATGATGAATCTGTACCATTAATCTTCAAATACACAAGAAATCGGGGTAGATCGGATAGAGTCAGAAAACAACCTAGGGTATGGGTTTCTGATCTAACCTCATTAAGATGTTAATCTTATGGTGGTGTACCATCCGACTACGTTTTGAGGAAGTGATACGAGGGTATCGACTCCCTGTTATGGCAAAGTGCCATGAGTTCGGAATGGATTCCATGTTTAACAACTATTTTGGATACTAGTTGTTGTACCACAAAGCATTGTGCCTATTGGTACATTATGTCTTCAAGGAAGACATACATGGATAGCAACATACTAACGTACAAAGCTAGGCTTTTGACGGAAAGGTATCGTTATCAACATTGTGTTAATAACGGTTCAACCTTTTACCTGTTGCCATGGTAAATCCATTTTGAAGATGCTTGTTGATAACTGTATATTTCATTTATGAAATATGTCAGTTACAAATCAAAATCGCTTTCCTGAAAAGGAAACCTTTTGGAGAATGTTTACAACATTCTGACGATTTTGTATAACCGACAAACAAGGTTTGCGGATTATTCAATCCATGTTTGGATTGAAGCAAGCATAGGGTTCTTGGAACTGACGTTTTGAAATAATCATAATAGTTTATGATTTGACTCAAAACGAAATAATTCTTGTGTATATAAGGAGGTTAGTGGGAGAGGGCACTGACAATGAAATTCCCATAAAACAATTGGTGAAAGCTTGGCTTTCATGGATATGCTTTCATAAGAAATTCTCCGTAGAATTCTGGGGAGTAACAACCTTTATTCAAGGAATAAAGATCTACTGGGCTAGATTTGGAGTTGGTAACACTCTCTGGGAAATTGTACATTTAAAATGTACTTGTATTGGTGTCTCATACGCTTTGAGCATATGGAGTCACTATCGGGTCAATCCAAGTGATAGTCACTGGATTGAAGATTAAAGAACATCTGTTAGTATCTGAGAGAACTAAAGATGTTGTCTTAAACTATGGAGATGGAGAACTTGAAGTGACTGGGATCACTGTTGCAAGTTTCCAAACCGGTAAATACTGCGGTACTATAAAGTTTAAACACTGGGACAGTGAGCTGGAAATCTTCCGAGCAAGATAACTGTTGCCGAATTAACAACAAATGCGGATTATTGCTGCAGCTGAGGCAGAGCAATAGAAGCCATTTGGATCGATAATAAATCTAATTAGATTAGATATAGTTCTGTTAGCAGCTGAGCTAGGCGTCAGCACATGCTAAAAGAATTAAAGGTCTCATCGACGATCCAGATATATACTTCTATATCATCTGATTCGTTCGGATCATACATCGTGGCGATGTGATGATCGTGTAAATCGCGTCAGACGATAATTAAGCAAATCCGCTGACGAAAACCTTTCCTCAGCAATTTGAGCGAATTGTACATAGTTCGGGTGTTAGACACTCGAGTGACTGGCTATGTGCCAAGTGGGAGATTGTTGGATAATATGACCCATAGCGTCACTATTTGCACAGATCATTGTGTTGTTGTAGCAAATTAACTATGTAATAAGGAAATTGCACTCTCATTATTTGTGATTAGATCACCATAGATATAAAATGAAGAGAGGTCCCCATGATTAGTACCTGACTGAGAATGATATGAGACAGTATCAGTCCCGAAGGTTTAATCATTAAATATCCCTAGCCGTAGTATTATCGAGACTGGACATCGATAATGCGGAATAGGCTAGTATTGCACTTGTGCGCGTTTGTGAGGGCACAACGGCATAGTTCTCATATATATAAGTATTGGATACTTATGCAAGTGCGATAGGAGGTCGTGTTTCACCGACGGTACGGGAAACAGCTTCGCTCTGGATAGACCCCTCGGAATCCCATTGGTATTATGACTATGTGTCTAAGGGAGGCCGAAATCAAGGTAGGTGTGTATAGTCTTAACCTGAGACTTGCACCGCTAATACTTACGATAATCGATAAACTTTGGTCTTGGTGGTAGGGGGCTTTAACCGGTTCTGTGTACACCACTTCTGGGTTTATCAGAGAGTCGTAGAGTATTGGGTGTGATGTCAAGATGGAAGTATCACTTCAGTCATATTGGAGATGATGTCACGCAGGATACGGTATTAGTGCTCTTAAGTGCTGCGCGGCCTTCGGGATATTATGACAAGGTCATGTATATCCGATTATAGAGACTAGTTACCAGACATCCGACATGTGCTTCGTACGGGGCAGACACTTATCCAGCCCCAGGCCTAGCACGTGATTATCCGATACTGGGCCAATATACACAATACTACGGTATACTACGCTTGATACAGATCTATATATTCCTGTAAGAATATTTCTGGAGAATTGGGTAGGCATGGCGCTTTGCTAGAAGCCAACCTTGTCTTGTAAATCGATATAAACGTAGTACGAGGTACTTACGTGTTCGGACAGTCCGACGATCGTATTTACTGCCAACATATCCGGAGATCTCATGGGTCGCTTCCTGAAGATTCACCTATGACGTATGACTCGCACTTTGATTAATCTGGGATTAATTAGAAGAGAGAGATAGAATTAATCTGGGATTAATTCGTTGAGAGAGAAAATTAATCTGGGATTAATTGCGGAGATATTTTATCTGGGATAAAATATTAATTAAAGAGAGAGAATGATTAATTTGGAATTAATCGATAAAATAATATATTCGAATATTATTAGAAATTAGATTTCGACGCGGAATTAAAATAGATTTTAATTCGGGCGAACGAATTATTATTTAGAATTAATTCGTAGCGACGTGAATAGTGAATTCGCTAGGCGTAATCACTTAATTACGACGCGACGGAAAATTCGTTAATTTGGAATTAGCGAACCCGAGCCCGAGAGTGATTGCGAGCGCATTCGCATTTCGAATTCGAGCGCGGCACGCAAGTCACATCAAGCGTCAAATCGCTAGTCGCGTCAATCGTCAAATCAATTGTCACTTTGAGTGATGTGACTTGACAATATGTCACTTTATTAAAGTGAATAGATGTGATGTGAAAAGTGATGTGATATGACTTAAAGTTAAAAGTAAAAGTGATGGAATATGAAAAGGTTTGGAATATATATATATGTTTTATTTATTTTTGGAAAATAAATGAATAAATATATATTACTTTTCTTTTCCTTTACACACACATTCGGTCCTCTCTCTCTTACATGCAAAATGTACGATTTCTCTCTTCCCTCTCTTTCTTCTTCATCTCCTTCACGCATGGTGCGATTTCTTCTCTTATTTTTCTGGTTTCACCGAATTTTTGAGAAGCAAAATGGAAGATGAACAAGTGCTAGCACACCTTGAGTAATACATAGGTGATAGGGAAGTGTCTTCATGAGCTTGGAAAGCTTGAAGCTTGGAGCTTCAATGGAGTCTTGCATGGCCGAAAATGGAGGAGACTTTCACAGCCCAAACCGTGCGTCCACTGCAGTTCCAGAAGCCATTGCCGAGCTTGGAGGGAGCTTAAAAACGCATGTTCTTCATTTCATCAAAACCGTTCAATGTGAGTTATATATTCCGCACCTCCTTTGATGTGTTCATATGCGGTTTTTATGCATGATTTGTTGATCTTGGGACTTGATTTGAACTCTTATATAAGGCTCTATCGGGATAGAGTTAGGAAGCTTATTGGGTTGTCATAATCGACATACATAAAATAAGATGTTAGAAATGTACGGTTTTACCAACAGCAAGGTAGCAAATGTACCTTTCCGATATGGCATACATCTTCCAAGAAAATGACACCTCAGAGTGAGGAATAGAAAGTTAGAATTTCTAACTTGCCATATGCTTCTTGCATTTGAAGCATAATGTATGTAATGATATGTACTAGACCTTAAATTAGTTTCGGCGTCACTTTGACCAGTCGATATCAATCTGATCCACGTAATGATCATTGGACAGTCGTGAAACATATCCTAAAATATCTTAAAGGTACTAGTGATAAGTTTCTAATATATGGAGAAAATGGGTTATAAGTTAAGGGTTATACAGACTCTGACTTTCAGGGAGATCCAAATGATAGAAAATATACATCAGGTTATGTATTTACCCTTAACGGTGGCGCGGTTAGTTGGCGTTGTTCAAAATAAGGCTCAATAGCTGATTCCACCACTGAGGCGGAATTTATAGCAGCTTCAGAAGCTGCTAAAGAAGCTATATGAATTAGAAATTTTATCACAGAACTTAGCATTATACCTAGCATTGCGAATTCGATCGTAATGTACTGTGATAATAGCGGAGCCATCGCGCAGGCTAAGGAGTCGAGGTCGCATTCCAAGTCTAAGCACGTGGAAAGAAAATACTGCGTAATTAGAGAGATTATTTAACGCAAAGACATGGTGGTATTGATGTTAGTGATTCTAGGTCTCCAAAATCGAGTTAAACAAGCATGAACATGTGTGAATACAACGACGAAAGTTACAGAATACTTACATCGAGCGGTTGAGAGACGAAGGAAGCGAACAAAAATTCTGTTTTGCTCACTGGTTTGTGCGTGAGCTGCTGTGACAGTCCACTGATTTTGGCCTTCGTTTGGGTCCTTCGTTAAGCTCCAAGCTTCGTCGAACGGTTCCCGGCTCATGGGTGGACTTCTCTATCAGCTTCGCATTGATCCCGGAGTGTGCTTGCACTCTTGTTCTTGCCAAAAAAACACACTGCTTCCCCTTCACTGCTCACATTTTTTCTGTTCAAAAAACCAGTGAAGAACAGCCCCTTGGGCGTGTAGATGAGAGGAAGAAGAGAGAAAAGTTTTGGCTCCAAAAATGAAAAGGAGAGAGATCGATTTTGGTTGAGGGATTTTGTGTATCTAAAACACAAATCTAATTTCCAAAATTAATTAATTGATTTTTGCTTTTTCCAAAAAAGTGAAGTCAATTAATTCCAACCACCAACATCAATCAATCAATCCATCAATCCATCAAATCAAGTGACAAGTTGTCACATCACTCAAAGTGACGAATGATTTGACGCTTGATGCGACACTAGATGCGACTAGCGATTTGACGCTTGATTTGAATTACGTGCCGCACTCGAATTCGAAATGCAAATTCGCTCCCAAATAATCTCGGGTTCAGTTTCGCTAATTCCAAATTAACGAATTTTCCGTTGCGTCGTAATTAAATGATTACGCCTATTGAAGTCACTATTCACATCGCTAACGAATTAATTCTAAATTAACTCGTTCGCCCGAATTAAAATCTAATTTTAATTTCGTGTCGAAATCCAATTTCATTTAATATATCAAATATATTAATTTATCGATTAATTCCAAATTAACCGTTATCTCTCTTTAAATGATATTTTATCCCAGATAAAATATCTCTGTAATTAATCACAGATTAATTTTCTCTCTCATCTAATTAATCCCAGATTAATTTAGAGTGCGAGTCATACGTCATCGGTGAATCTTTGGAAGCGACCCATGAGATCCTCGGATATGTTGGTAGTAAATTCAGTCGTCGGACTATCCGAACACGTACGTACCTCGTACTACGTTTATAACGATTTACAAGACAAGGTTGGCCTCTAGCAAAGCGCCATGCCTACCCAATTCTCCGGAAATATCCTTACAGGAATAAAGGATCTATATCAGGCATAGTATACGTAGTATTGCATATTTCTGTCCAGTATCAGATGATCACATGTGAGGCCTGGGGCTGGTACAGTGTCTGCCCCGTACGAAGCATATATCGGATTACTAGCAACTAGTCTCTTTAAAATCGGATAATCATAACCAAGTCATATTATCCCGACGGTTGCAACCTTTTATAGAGAACCAGTTTTGTTCCCTGTGCGATCATCATCTCCATATGACTGGAGTGACACTTCCATCTCGATATCACACCCAACACACTACGATTCTCGATATACACAGAAACCGGTTAAAGCCCTGGACGACCTCAACCAAAGTATATTGATTTTCGTATGCATTAGCGGTGTGCAAGTCTCAGGTTAAGGCCAAATACACCTACCCTGATTTCGGATTTCCATAGACACATAGTGTCATACTACCAATGGAATTCCGAGGGGGTCTTATCCAGAGCGAAGTTATTTCCCGTACCATCGGTAAAACACAACCTCCTATTACACTTGCATGAGTATCCTATACCCAAATATATGAGAATTATGCCGTTGTGCCCTCACAACGCGCACAAGTGTAATACTAGTCTTTTACGCATTCATCGATGTCCAATCTCGATAATGCTCTGACTAGGGATGCTTAATGATTTATCCTACGTGGACTGATACTGTCTCATATCATTCTCCGTCCAGGAACAAA
Source organism: Zanthoxylum bungeanum (assembly GCA_019454045.1). NCBI lineage: Eukaryota > Viridiplantae > Streptophyta > Magnoliopsida > Sapindales > Rutaceae > Zanthoxylum > Zanthoxylum bungeanum. The sequence continues at coordinate 89,517 of SKCR01039854.1, forward strand.
TCACAAGGTTCAGGCCTTGGCTTTGGCCAAAAACAAACCTAATGATTCCAGTTAAGCGGGACCCATTGACGAGGAAAGTTTTGTAATCAATGTCATTGGACAAAAAGTGATCTTGACTTTGGCCAATAAAAATCACGATTTGGACAAGACACCGATATGCAACAAAACTCTCATGATTCAAGTACATCTTGATTGACAAGGTCTTGACTTTGGCCAAACAAACCAATGCCAACTTCGGATCTTGAACAAGAATCATTAAATGGAAGGATAATCGCTTAATCATTGTTTGAGGGATTTTTCGCGTAATTGGCAACCAATTAATTTATCTTTGTTAGGTCTCATCATCATACACCCTTAAGCATGCTTCTAAAACATCATAAAGCGCGTAAAGTAAAGTAATAGCGATATACGGATGGATATGAACAACAACTTGTTCCTAGAACAAATCACTCCCTTTCCTCTCCCCGCTAGCACTATTCTATTCTTACCCAATTACATAATACAATAAGAGAAACCTCATTTACATTGAGGGGAATTAGGTGAGAAGAGAATACAAAGAGACAATAAGAGAAAGGCTGGACACGCATGTCCAATTTATAAATTCTAAATTACACAATAATTCTAAAATTACCCCTCCCTTCTAATATCCATCCGATATACACTATTCATACATCACATCCACATCATTCATTCAAGGCATGTTATACAACCAATCAAATCCAATTAATTAGTCTTTAATTAGGTGACAATACAATGTTCAAACAATTTTTTGCATTTGCGCGAGTCCAACTCAATTGGAGAATAAATACTTATAGTATGAATTCACGAATTATATCGAACTACTCGTTAAATCCAATTTAAGTAGTATTCAATACTAATCCTATTATTTAATTCTAAATTGAATGTTTACACTTTTATTGTGCTTTTATAACTTAGATTCCAAATCTTAATACAATCGGGTCTCAAAGCCCAACTAACATCTAATGTCCGTTTAATTAAAGTCCGATGGGCTTTCAATTGATTTCTTTAGGCTTGGGTTTTGGTCAATGTATGGGTCAAACCCAATTACCAAGCCCAATAAGGAATCACCCTCATATGCCATAAAATCAATATCAAGCCATAAGGCCCAATTAAACATAAAAGCCCATTTATTACATTTGGGCTTAAATGGTGTGATTTAGGCCCATTTTGGATCCAATCCAAATGGTCCAAATCTACTTGGCCAAACCAAGCCCATTATGTCCAAATATAATAGTTTTAGGCCCAATTCAAAATTAAGCCCAACTAACCAAATTTTAAAATTCCAAATTTTATAACTTAATTAATTAAAGTGTATTATCATGATTAATCCTTTAAATCAATATTCCCAAAATATCAAATTAATCCATTAATCATATTTTTATCTTAAATATATGTCCAACATTATTTAATCAAAAATCAAGTCCCTAATCCTCCATCAAGCATTCGGCCAAGGTGATTAAAATGGTTCCGATTTCGTTTTCAATCCAATCGAGTTACAAATCATCATACCATATTATTTCAAGTCATCTAATGTCTTAAAATTAAAAAAATCATCTAGTCCATATGGTTGCATGTATTCGGCCAAGCCTCATTGGGGTGGAAAAATTAATCCAATTTATTTTCCATGAAATTGATGATGTATAATCTAAATAACATACATCTAAGCATATTTAATCAAGCAAACTCATCAAATCATGCTTCATACAATTTTCCCCAAATAACATCCTAATATATTTGCATGCTCTTTAAGCTCAATGATACCATTGTTGGAAATAATAACCAACACTCAGGTCGGGCATCAAGTGTAAACTAATTTTGATCTTCTCGTCTGACCGGATGTCTATGCCTCTTGGGTCTGGGCCCATTGTTCGGGAAGTGGAAATCCCCTCTATACCCTTCTTATATTTCGACTCTTCTCGAGTCAGAAAATCACCATCAATAAAAGGTATTGGTTGCCTTCTACGTACATCAAGTACTCCTTTACTAAATCTTCCTCGCTCTCTTTCAGTTTTAGAATTAAAGAACCCTAAACGCCTACAAAAACAATTAGAACTACATAAACAAGCGAAGCTACAGTCTGACCAAATAAACAAATCCTCTACAATTTTCCAACTCATTACTTCAATGTTAAACTAAGCAACAGAGGATGGACAAAACTGGATGAGTCTACTTCAAATGAACTTGCATGATAAATTTATATTGTTCCACTGGCTAGGTACGACCCCTGAGGGTGTGGCCAAGTAATTTTAAAGCAAGTTCCTTGGAATATTGGTGAATTGTGAAACTTCCTATATAATAGGTATAAGGCTCTACCAGGATAGAGTTAGGAAGCTTATTGGGTTGTCACAATCGACATACATAAATAAGATGTTAGAAAGGTACGGTTTTACCAATAGCAAGGTAGCATATGTACCTTTCCGATATCTCATACATCTTTCCGAGAAAATGACACCTCAGAGTGAGGAATAGAGAGTTAGAATTTCTAACTTGCCATATGCTTCTTGCATTGGAAGCATAATGTATGTAATGATATGTACTAGACCTGAAATTAGTTTCGACGTCAGTGTGACCAGCCGATATCAATCTGATCCAGGTAATGATCATTGGACAGTCGTGAAACATATCCTAAAATAACTTAAAAGTACTAGTGATAAGTTTCTAATATATAGAGAAGATGAGTTACAGGTTAATGGTTATATAGACTCTGACTTTCAAGGAGATCCAGATGATAGAAAATATACATCAGTTATGTATTTACCCTTAACGGTGTGCGCGGTTAGTTGGCGTTGTTCAAAACAAGGCTCAACAGCTGATTCCACCACTGAGGCGGAATTTATAGCAGCTTCAGAAACTGCTAAATAAGCTATATAGATTAGAAATTTTATCACAGAACTTGGCATTGTACCTAGCATTGCGAATTCGATCCCAATGTACTGTGATAATAGCGGAGCCATCGCGCAGGCTAAGTAGCCGAGGTCGCATTCCAAGTCTAAGCACGTGGAAAGAAAATACTGCGTAATTAGAGAGATTATTGAATGCAAAGACATGAGTGTTGGATAATATGACCCATAGCGTCACTATTTGTACAGATCACGGTGTTGTTGTACAAATTAACTATGTGACAAGGAAATTGCACTCTCATCATTTGTGATTAGATCACCATAGATGTATAAATGAAGAGAGGTCCATATGATTAGTTCCTGGATTGAGATGATATGAGACAGTATCAATCCCGAAGGATTAATCATTAAATTGTTGGAAATCTAATAACCATGTCTCCAAGATCAAAAACAAGCAAAATATATATAAGAATGAACTATATTGAAGTAATGGCGGAAACAATACTCACAAAAACGGAATGTGGATGCAATGGATGAAACAAATGTTGCTCCTTTGTGCAGTGGAGGATTCGGCCAAGCAGTAAAGAGAAGCTCCAAGCTTTAATTGATCCTTCCAAGCTCTAAGATGAGTTTCCCATAACACCTTGTATGATCCCTTGATGTTGCTAGCCAAAGTTGTGTGTTAGAGTTCCAAACAAGCACACTTTCTTCTTGTCTTGCCACAAAACAAATGAAGAAATGGAGAGAGCTTTGAGAGCTCACTGTTTCGGTAATTAGAGAGGGGGAGGAGGGGAAGATTTTTGTCTCAAAAATCAATTTATATTTATGTCATAATTATATTAAATAATAATATACTTATGACACAAACCATGCAAAGACTTAGAGTGTCTAACACTCAATTTCCATGCAATACCCTTGAGTGCTTTGTACACTATCTTCATGCAATACATCTTGATTAAATAATGCAAATAATGACAAGTGTCATGTGGCCCCACACGTTTCCAAATGAAAGTGGGCCCACGTGCACTCACGCGTTCGGGTCGATATTTCCTAAATACCGAGCTTACGTCGCGACGTTAATTAAATCGAATTTAAATAAATAATTGCGCCTAGCGAAATTATTATTTACGTCGCTAACGAATTAATTCTAAATTAACTCGTTTGCCCGAATTAAAATCTAATTTTAATTTCGCGTCGAAATCGAATTCCGATTATTATATCGAATATAATAATTTTACGATTAATTCTAAATTAATCGTTCTTCTCCTTTTTATAGTATTTTATCCAAGATAAAGTCTCTCCGTAATTAATCCAAGATTAATCGAGTTTGAATCATACGTCATCGGTGAATCTTCGGGAAGCGACCCAAGAGACCTCTAGATATGTTGGCAGTAAATCCGGTTGTCGAACTATTCGAACACGTACGTACCAAGTACTACGTTTTTACCGATTTACAAGACAAGGTTAGCTTCTAGCAAAACGCCATGCCTACCCAATTCTCTAGAAATATTCTTACTGGAATATTAGATCTATAACAGGCGTAGTATACCGTAGTATAGTGTATATCGAACCAGTATCGGATGATCACATGTAAGGCCTGGGGCTGGATATGTGTCTGCCCCGTACGATACACCATATCGGACATCAAGCAACCAGTCTCTTTGAATCGGATAATCCTGACCTAGTCATATTATCCCGATGGTTGCAACCATTATAGAGTACTAGTTCTGTATCCCTCGCGATCATCATCTCCATATGTCTGAAGTGATCTTCCATCTTGACATCACACCCAGTACACTACGATTCTCGATAAACCCAGAAGAGGTATACACAGAACTCGTTAAAGCCCTGGACCACCAAACCTAAATTTTACCGATTGTCGTAAGTACTAGCGATGCAAATCTCAGGTTAAGATTATATGCACCTACCCTGAAGCGGACTCCCATAGACACGCAGACATACTACCAATGGGACTCCGCGGGGGTCTATCCAGAGCGAAGCTGTTTTCCGTACTATCGGTAAAAAACACAACCTCCTACCGCACTTGCATAAGTATCCAATACTTAAATATATGAGAACTATGCCGTTGTGCCCTCACAACATGCACAAGTGCAGCTAGTACTAGTCTATTCCGCATTATCGATGTCCAATATCGATAATACTACGACTAGGATATTTAATGATTAAACCTTATGGATTGATACAGTCTCATATCATCACAATCCGGAACTAATCATAGGACTTTTACCATTTATATATCAAAGTAATTAAATTACAAAACGGTAAAAGGCAATTTCATTACTACATAGTAAATTTGTACAATAATACAATATCATTTACAAAATAGTGACGCTATGGGTCATTACTGTCTAACAATCTCCCACTTGGCCTATAGCCAGTCACTCAAGCATCTAATACCTGAACTATGTACTAGTCTCTCAAACTTTTCCCGAGGAATAGCCTTCGTCAGCGGATCTGCAATATTATCCTCTGATGCGATCTTCTCGATCTTCACATCGCCACGATGTATGATCTCTCGAATCAGATGGAATCGTCGAAGAACATGTTTGGATCGTTGATGAGACCTTGGTTCCTTAGCCTGTGCTATAGCCCCGCTATTGTCACAATACAATGGAACGGGCTCAGCTGCTAACGGAACTACTCCTAATCCAATTAGGAATTTTCGGATCCAAACTGCCTCTTTTGCTACTTCAGCTGCTGCAATATACTCCGCTTCAGTTGCTGAATCGGCCATAGTATCTTGCTTGGAAGATTTCCAGCTCACTGCTCCGTTATTCAAGCAAAATATGTACCCGGTTTGCGACTTGAAGTCGTCTCTGTCGGTTTGGAAACTTGCATCGGTATACCCAGATACTCAAGTTCTCCATCTCCATAGATTAAGAAAACATCTTAGTTCTTTTAAGATACCTAAGGATATTCTTAACCGCCATCCAGTGATCCTGTCCTGGGTCGGCCTGATATCGACTGCACATGCTCAAAGCATAGGATACATCAGGTCGTGTACATATCATGGCATACATGATCGATCCGACTGCCGAGGCGAACGGAGTCCGACTCATGTTGTCTCTCTCATCTTGTGTTTTAGGACACATGTCCCTAGATAGAAAGACGCCATGTGATGTTGGCAACAGTCCCTTCTTGGACTGATCCATGTTGAATCTCTTCAACACTTTATCAATATATGTACTCTGGGAGAGTCCAAGTAGCTTTCTAGATCTATCCCGGTAGATCTTTATTCCTAGAATAAAAGCTGCTTCTCCCAGATCTTCATGGAGAATTTCAATGAAAGCCAAGCTTTCACCGACGTTAACATGGGAATGTCATTGCCTATAAGCAATACATCGTCGACATAAAGGACAATAAAAGTCAGTGCACTCCCACTAACCTTCTTATATACACAAGGATCATCTACGTTTTGAATGAAATCATATTCTTTTATGACCTCATCAAAACGTTGGTTCCATGACCTCGATGTTTGCTTCAGTCCATAAATGGACCGATTTAACTTACAAACCTTGTTTGCAAGTCTTGGTGCGATAAAACCGTCAGGTTGTTGCATATAAACATCCTCCAACAGGTTTCCGTTAAGGAAAGCGGTTTTAACGTCCATCTGCCATATTTCGTAATCGTAATATGCAGCTATTGCAAGCATTATCCGAATGGATTTAATCATGGCAACGGGTGAGAAAGTTTCGTCATAATCAACTCCAAGTTGTTGACAATACCCCTTCGCTACGAGCCTAGCTTTGTACGTTTGTACGTTGCCATCCATGTCTGTCTTCTTCTTGAAGACCCATTTGCATCCAATAGGCTTTACGCCTTCTGGTGCATCAACCAGTGTCCAAACTTGGTTGGTATACATGGAATCCATTTCGGCCTTCATGGCATCTTGCCATAAAGTGGATTCGATACCCTATATCGCTTCCTCATACGTAGCCGGTTCAGTATCCTCAATAAGATTAATATCTACATGAGGTGAGATCAGGAATCCATACCTCTCAGGTATTACCCTGACTCTCTCCGACCTACGTAGTCCTTGTGTAATTGAAGATTGTGGTTCAGTCTCATCCTGGATGGACTGTTCATGTTCCGTTCTAGATTCATTGCCAGGAACAGTATCACTACGACTTTCATCGAGTTCTACTTTCCTCCCACTAAACACTGCATTTAGGAATTCCTTCTCAAGGAAAACCGCATGTAGAGCAACAAATACTTTGTTCTCTTTTGGGTTATAGAAGTAATATCCTTTGATTTCCTTAGGATATCCAAAAAATAGGCATTTATCTGATTTGGGTTCAAGTTTGGTACCTTCCAAACGTTTGACGTATGCCCAGCAACCCCAAATCTTCAGGAATGAGAAACCTGGTTTCTTTCCTGTCCATATCTCATACGGAGTCTGTTCAACAGACTTTGACGGAACCCTATTCAAAATAAGAATTGCACTTTCTAATGCATGTCCCCAGAAGGATATAGGTAGCTCGACTCATCATCGACCTTACCATATCAAGCAAGGTGCGGTTTCTCCGTTCAGACACACCATTTAATTGTGGTGTTCCAGGAGGAGTCCATTGTGAAAGAATACCATATTCTTTCAAGTAATCTTGAAACTCATTACTTAAGTATTCGCCACCACGGTCCGACCGTAATGTTTTAATACTCTTGCCTGTTTGTTTTTCAACTTCGTGTCGAAACTCTTTGAAAAAAGTTTCTGACTTGTGCATCATTAGATACACATAACCATAACGAGATGCATCATCCGTAAAGGTTACGAAGTATCGATATCCACCTCTAGCCTGGCTAGACATGGGCCCATAAACGTCACTATGAACGAGGGCTAACAGTTCAGTGGCGCGTTCACCTTTACCACTAAAAGTGATTTAGGCATTTTGCCTAATAAATAAGATTCGCAGACGTCATATGAATTTGGATCAAATCCGTCCAAGTAACCACTCTTCGAAAGTGTGGATATGCGAGTTTTGTTGTGTGTCCCAGACGAAAATGCCACAAATAAGTTTCTTCTTTTGGATTACTCATTTTGAGCCTTTTGTTTGTTATTTTTACATTTTGGAGATTCATTTATATTCAAATATAAAGACCATTATTTGCATCAGCACTGCAAATTTT
>SKCR01039855.1:0-60531 GCA_019454045.1 Zanthoxylum bungeanum
ATGACCCGACCCGATAGAATTTAAGAAATTTAAAAAAACCCGACCTAACTCGACCCGTGAACACTCCTAGATAGGGATGGCAAATCGGATCCGGACCCGGAATTTATCAATTTTATTATTTTTATTTCAATTTTTTATTATATTATATTATATATATATATATTAATTTTTTATATTATAATCTAATTTATTATATTTATTTTTTTCCGGACCCGGAATCACTTGGGTTTTAATTTTAAAGACCTGGGTCCGGATTTTTTAATTATGGACTCGGGTCTTGTTGCCATCTCTACTCCTATAATATTAAGATTCGAGAAAACTATAGAAATATAATATAATCTAAGTGTGGTGAGCTATTTTAGTAAATATATTAATTATGTATTTCATATGTATATATCTATGAAGAATAATATGTAAATAAATTATGATAATTTATGTTATTGAATATTATCATAACTAAACAAATATTCGTATTCGATTCGTTTAATAAACGAATCGAATACGAATCAGGATTAAGATTCATTTAATAAATGATCGAATACGAATCCTTCACATTTTAATTTGATTCGTTTTGTTATGAAGAGCCACATTATACCTTTTGCCTTTATTTTTTTCATTTTTTTATTAGTATATTTTAATCTGGAATCCAAAAAGCATAAGTCTGGCCCAATCCAAATCGGGTATTTTGTCAAATCTTAAAATTAAAATATATGTATATATATAATAGAATATAATATAATAATAAAAAATTAAAAGAATTGAAATAAAACTAATAAAATTGATAAAATATAAATATAAAAAAAATAATTCAATTAAAAATTTAGAAAAAATTAAAAAAAAAAAAAAAGAAGCAATCCGGGTAACGGATCCAGACCGAGTCTACCCGGGTCCGGATCGGTCCGGACCCCGGAATATTTACTCGGGTCCGGAACCAGACCCGGGGGGTTAAAAAAAACTCTTCCGAATACGACCGAAGAGAAGAGAGAGGGATTGCATCAGAGCTATTGATGGTACACATATTCCGGCGATAGTGAGGGGATGCGATGTCAGCAGCTATCGTAATCGTCATGGAAAGATATCACAAATGTATTAGCGGCTTGTAACTTTGATTTGGAATTCATATACGTTATTAGCGGGTGGGAGGGTTCAACTCATGATTCAAAGTTGCTAAGTGATGCCTTATCAATGAGGAACAGACTTAAAGTTCCCGAAGGTAAGTATTTATTTTTTAAATAAAAAATAACACACACAGAAACACACATATATATAATACTTTTCATACTAATTTATATGTATTGTATGTATAATTAGGTAAATATTTCCTAGTGGACTGTGGATTTCCTAATCGACGCCAATTTTTAGCTCCATTTCGAGGTGTGCGATATCATCTCCAAGATTTTGCACGTCAAGGTAATGACCCTCACAATGAAAATGAATTGTTCAATCTTCGCCATGCTTTTTTAGGAATGTGATTGGAGAAGATATTGGCATTTTTAAAATCGCGGTTTACAATTTTTAAGTCAGCGCCTCCATTTCTATTTAAGACACAAGCAGAGCTTGTGTTGGCATGTGTAAGCATACATAACTTTCTTCGCACAGGAGTGTCGTTCTGATGAATTTCCAATTGAAACCAATAGACGACTCTCATCTTTTTATTATCGGTTAATGAAGAAGATAATAATTTTAAACCTATTGTGCAAACCAAGAGCAAACAAGCGAAGATGATAATGCATGAGAGCTAGCATGGCTTTAGATATGTTGGAGAAATGCTACTTAGGAAGATATGAAGCTACATCAAATTGGCTATTAAAAGACCATCAAATTGACTTTTAAAATTATCATTTCTTTTTATCTTTTTCATTAATTTATGATTTTGAATATTCATTTTATTTATGGTTCTATTTCATATCATTCTATTTTCTGTTATTGTTGATGCAAATGTCCACAGCTTGAACCAATGACTTTCATTATTTTTTATTTATTTATTTATGGTTCCATTCCATATAATATCTATTTAAAAAAAAAAAGGAAAAATCTATATGTAGTCCTTTCAAATCTTACAAATTCTTATGATATAAATCTTTTAAAATCTTATAAGAAAAAATCTCTATTAAAAAAAATCTCATAAAATCTTATAAGTCATTACATTCTTTATATGTCTTTATTAAAATCTACTAGACTATTATGATAAATTGATTAGTTTTTAAAATCTCAATTGAAGATTATACACCCCCTAAGAATCAAAATTTTATACATTTAGCTTGCAATTGGCTCGAAAGTAAGAAAACCAAATAAAAATACCTAAAAAATTATTGTCTTTTACCTTTTGGAGTGAAGTTGCAGTCTCTGGTTTTCTCCCTGGAATTCGAAAGTTCTAAAACCCTAATTTATGTTGTTTTTGTGGTGGAAACTACAAACTAGAAAGCGGGTTGATGACAAGAATCGCTTTTTATTTTTCAAAGATATTGATACAGCGGGTGCTTGCTTTTGCTTTATGAAAAAGCAGAGTGAATCAATTATAACGTATCTGAAACTGAAACTTAACGCGTGATATTTTATATATGCACTTGCCAAATAAAGGTTTCATAAATCAAAATTTTTTTTTTTTTTGAGAAAATTAAGGTTTGTTTTTATCGATTACAATGGGATTTTATCATATAGACTTTCCCATTGTAATCGATATAAAAACTGCATTAAAGCCTGAAAGAGGACGAGTCGATAAAAAACCAAATAGCCGAGTTACATCCATAAACCCTAGATTAATTTCTACTAAATACAGTTGATTAAAAAAAAAGAAAATTCTAAAATTACCAGATTAATTTTCGCTGCAAATTATTAACAAACAAAAAATTAGTTACAGTGAAAAATGGATCGAGGATTATGGCGGTGATCGCACATCTGTAAGCCGATGTAAAGTCGTGTTTTAAAAACTCTTCTTCAGCCATTTCAATTATTAATTCTGTCATGGCGATTACTGAATCGATGAGATTGACAGAAACAGAAACAGAAACAGAGAGATTGAAAGCAGAAAAATAAATAAATAACAGACTGACTGAGATTACCGCTTTGCATACGGATTACATATTCCTTGCTCTGCAAGGAAACATTTTTGGGCGGGAATTTTCTAACGTTCTTTTTCTTTTTCTTTCTTTTTATTTTTTATTTTTTTTTCTTTATTTTTTTAATTCTAAAAAAAATTGAAATTTATATATATACACACACATTCTAAATTCATATTTATGATAAATATAATATATGTAAAGATAAGTGTTTTTTTTAATGTTATATATGATTTTTCTTTTATTTAAACCATAACAATTTTATTATCCTCATCTATTTTGTTACTAAAAAAAAAATATTTTAATTTTATTCACCCGGCACGGCTTAAAGAGAATAGATAGAGCTTTTTTTGAGGTGTAGATGAATGCAAACCTGTAAGCTGTCCGATCAAATTGTGTGGTCAATATTGATTCTTAAATTAGGGGAAAAAATTAAGAATTTAAGTGTTTTTATTGGCTTTTTAGGATTGGAATTTAAAATTTTAGTTATGGATATATGTATTTGAATTAAAATTTTATATATTTGATAAAAAAATTATTTTTTTAATAATTAAAGCTAGGTTCCGACAGATCTTTTCCCAAAGACCGATCTAGGCCAAGACCAAAGGAACATATAGACATCGGATTGGATTGGTGTTTTTTTTGACATCCTTACTTCACTAACCTCAATAATAATTTACGTAAATATATTTTGTTCTCTTTTTGTATGATCTCACACAAGTTTATATTAAAAAAATAAAATGTAAGTGAGGTCCACTTACTTTTTAATTTTATTGATATATTTTTATCAAAAAATAGGTGGACCTTACTTACTTTTTATATTTTATTTTTTAAAGTTTTTCTCATATATAAAAGTCTATGTTGTACTTATTGAAACGTCTCTTATATCCTCCTCAATGGGCGCTACGCCAATTTTCTCAATAATTTCTTCATTTGTTGAAAACTTTCAAAAATTTGCTTTTATATTGGAGCATCGACCACTCTATACCTGCAGTAAGACTAATGCTTCCTTTGGTAAGTTTTTCAAATAGTTTTATTATTATTATTTTTAATAGAATTTCTAATTTGTGGAGTTTTTATAAATAATGCTTTTGACTAAAAAAATTGATGTTTGGTGATTAATGAGAATTTTTATTAAAAAATATTATATTATTTTAATTGATAAATTTTTTTAAAATTATTTATGAAGAATAAATAACGTGTCCTCGAGAGATGTGGTTTGATGGTGTTGGGTTTAGAATCTCACCTTGAGGTCGATAAATTCTTTGGTACAACAGTGGTACCACGTCATCCGTACAACACTCCAATCTGTTGTGATTAAACACACACGAATAGAGGAGAAAATGAGAGAAAACTCTTCTTTATTATACGAAACAAAGAATTACAAAGCAATTTCAATGCTTTACAAAAAACTCTCAAACACTCTCTTTACTCTCTACTTTCACACGTTTCTGGGATGCTTAGAACTGGTCTTCAGGCTCCATTTTATAGTGCCCAAACCGTGTGAACAGTGCCACGCGGTTTGGCACTTGCTGGCAACTCACACACAGCTTGCACACACGTTTTTGCCTTTTGCTGGCAACAGCTTGTTTCATAGCTGTTTCCTCATGCATGCAACTTGCATGCATGAGCTGTTTTCAACAAATCTCCCATTCGGTGAAGATTTCCCAAAATCTGAGCCGACCATCAATCATCCAAATCGGATCCTCCAAATGATCCTTCCCTGGCTGCATCTGTATGACTGCCTACGTACCCTGAGTTGGGATCAAGCCAATCGTAGTTCTCTGAATCTCTTCACTCTGACTATGTGGAGAGTTTTGTCATCCCGGTTATGGCACGACAGATTTCAAGCTTCTCCTTCGGTAAAACCTTCGTGAACATATCGGCACTGTTGTCATCGGTGTGAATTTTCCTGAGTTCTATCAGCCTTGAGCTCAGGACATCCCGTATCCAGTGATACCTCACATCGATATGTTTTAACCTCGAATGAAAGGTGGAATTTTTACCGAGATAGATAGCACTCTGGCTATCGCAGTACAAATTGTACTTCTCCTGCTTGAAACCCAATTCCTGGATGAATGTCTTCATCCACAGCAATTCCTTGCAAGCTTCTATCATTGCAATGAATTCTGCCTCTGTTGTAGAAAGTGCAACACATCTCTGCAACCTAGACTACCATGCCACAGCTCCTCCTGATAGAGTAATCAGATACCCCGAAGTAGACTTTCGGGTATCCATATCTCCTGCCATATCTGAATCGGTGTAGCCCATCAACACTAACTTGTCGCTGCTTCCAAAACATAATCTCATCTTGGATGTGCCTCGAAGATACCGCATAATCCATTTGACAGCATTCCAGTGTTCTCTTCCTGGGTTTGACATAAACCGGCTGACCAATCCAACTGCGTGTGCTAAGTCTGGCCTCGTGCACACCATGACATACATAAGACTTCCCACTGCTGAGGTGTATGTAACCTGTTTCATTTCCTCCTTCCCTGTCTCAGTAGAGGGACTCTGCTGCGTACTCAATCTAAAATGGGTAGCAAGAGGAGGTGTTAACCGCTTTAGCCTTGTCCATCTGGAATCTCTGAAGTACCTTCTCGATGTACTCCTCCTGTGACAAGTATAACTTCCTGGCTTTCTGATCACGGCCGATCCTGATGCCAAGAATCTGTTTTGCTGGCCCCAAGTCTATCATCTCAAAAGACTTACTTAGTTGATTCTTCAGATTATCAATCATCGATTGATTCCGGCCAACTATCAACATATCATCTACATATAGTAGTAAGATGATAAAGTCATCGTCAGAAAATTTCTGAACGAAAACACAATGGTCTGAAGTTGTATTCTTGTATCTCTGCTCCCCCATAACTGACTCAAACTTCATGTACCACTGTCTCGTTGCCTGTTTCAAACCATAGAGGCTTTTCCTGAGTCTGCACACATAGTCCTCTTTCCCGCTGACTCTGAAGCCTTCTGGTTGCTCCATGTAAATTTCTTCTTCCAGATCTCCGTGAAGAAATGCGGTCTTGACATCCATCTGCTCAACTTCCAGGTCGAGTCTTGCTGCTAAGCTGAGTACCACTCTGATGGATGACATCTTCACAACTGGAGAGAAGATTTCATCGAAGTCAATGTCTTTCATCTGATTGAATCCATTGACGACTAGTCTGGCTTTGTACCGGGGTTGTGAAGTATGCTCATGTTGCTTCACCATGTACACCCATTTGTTCTTCGAAGCCTGTTTTCCTCTTGGCAACTTCACCAACTCGAAAGTGTGATTGTCATGCAACAATTTCATCTCATCTTGCATGGCTCCCTCCCACTTTTCTCTGTCTTCTGTTTCCACAGCCTCCTGGTAGCTCTCGGGTTCTCCCCCGTCAGTAAGCAGCACATACTCATATGTAGAGTATCTGGTTGAAGGTCGCCTCTCTCTGTCAGACCTTCTCTGTGGAACTGTTGGTGTAGCTTCTGGTACTGGTGGTTGATCATGATCATCATCTCTGGGAGCTTATCACATGTACCCTCTTGTCTGGGAACCTCATCTTCAACTCGAACTGGCACCGGTGTGTGAGGTTCTGGATTCACATCTCTATATTGCTGAGGCATTGTCTTCAATTCATTTCTGATATCTTCTATGGTCTGATCTTCAACAAAGACAACATCTCGGCTCCTGAAAATCTTCTTCTCCACGGGATCATAGAGTTTGTAGCCGAAATCATCCTGACCATAGCCAATAAAGACACATTGTCGAGTCTTTACATCAAGCTTGGATCTCTCGTCCTTTGGGATATGTACAAAAGCTTTGCACCCAAAGACATGCAAGTGTTCGTATGACATTCTTTACCTGTCCAAGCTTGGTTAGGAACATTACCTTTCAGTGCGACCGCTGGGGACATGTTCAAAACATGTACTGCTGTGTTGAGTGCATCCCCCCAAAATGTCTTCGGCAGCTTGGCTTGTGACAGCAAGCTTCTGACTCTTTCGCACAAGGTTCTGTTCATCATCTCAGCTACGCCATTCAGCTGAGGTGTCTTCGAAGGTGTCACTTGATGTCGGATTCCTTGCGTCTTGCAGTACTGATCAAACGGACCTCTGTATTCTCCACCGTTATCTGTTCTGATGCATTTCAGTTTCTTGCCGATTTCTCTCTCCACTAGAGCATGAAACTCCTTGAACACTCCCAACACTTGATCTTTTCTCTTCGAGGTATATGCCCAGATTCTCCTTGAATGATCATCAATGAATGTCACAAAATACAGTGACCCTCCAAGTGTTCGTGTCTGCATCGGACCGCATACATCTGAATGTATGAGATCTAGTACCTCCGGTTTCCGTTGAGGCGGGGAGCTCTGGAATGACACTCTGTTCTTCTTTCCAGCCATGCAGTGTTCACACTTCCGTAAGTGTGAGTTCTTCAATTCGGGAAGAACATTCTGCCTGCGTAGTATCTCCATCCCCGTTTGACTCATGTGACCAAGATTTTTATGCCATAGCTCGGCTGCCTCATTACTGTTAACTGTATTTATGCTACTATTGGAAAGCTTAGCATGTATCAAATACAGGGTTGAGTCTTTCTTACCTCGTGCCACCACCATTGATCCTTTAGTGAGCTTCCAGCATCCGTCACTAAAGGTTCTGCAGAAACCTTCATCATCCAGCTTGCCTGTTGAGATTAGGTTTAACCAAATGTCAGGGATGTGCTTGACTCCCTTCAACACTAGTTTTGTCCCGTTCTCTGTTTCAAGGCAGATGTCTCCAATACCGACGGCTTTGGACTGTCCGTCATTCCTCATCCTTATAGCACCGTAGTCTCCTGGTGTGTAAGATGAAAAGAAGTCTCTGCGAGATGTGGCGTGTATGGAGGCGCCACTATCTATCACCCAACTGGTCTCGTGGATGGTAAGATTTACAACATCTTCTTCATAAATAATATGAAATTCTTTGGAGGTTTTCTCGGTGGTAGTAGCAACTCTTTCTTGGTTAGAGTCATCATATCTTCTGGACTGCTCGTTCTTCAATTTGTAGCAATCCCACTTCATATGACCTTTCTTTTTGCAGTAATAGCACTCAATATCCCTCGTTCTTGATTTTCCCCGGTTCTTGTCTGATCTCCTCGGGCCTCGGCTTTTACTCATCCCTCTTCTGGTGTTCTTTTCTGTCACTAGAGCTTCTGGTTGATGTTGACTCCTGCATTCTCGTCCTCTTTTCTTCCTCGAAGATACTGGTCTTTACCATCTCCATAGTGACTTTCCCATCTGCGGCTGAATTGATCACCGTAGATCTGAACGTTTCCCAAGATTCTGGTAACATATTAAGGAGTACTAAGCCATTTACCTCATCACCGAAGTCTATGTCCAATCCAGACAATTCTTTCATGGTTCCGAGGAAATCGTTGATATAGTCCGCCACAACTGTACTTTCCTGGTATTTCAAACTCATCATCTTCTTGATGTAGTAAAGCTTGTTGTTGCTAGTCTTTGCTCGGAAAAGCTCCTCCAGCTTTCTCCATAAGACACGTGCATTTGCATCTTCACTGACATGGTTCATGATATTGTCGTCGATCCACTGACGAATAGTACTGCATGTTTTCTGGTGAAGATTAGCTCACTTCTCATCGAATATTCCTTCTAGTTTCTCCTCCAGAAATATCGATTCATCATAGTCCTTCACATACAGAAGGTCTTTCATCCTTCCTCTCCATGTGAAATAGTTGGTATTGGTTAACAGAACCATTTTTCCGTTTCCCCCTTCCATCACAATAATTCTAAGTAGAATTTCAAAAAACGGACCTTACCGTTGCGTCCGGAATGGTCGAAAATGGTGGAAATGACACTTCGTTTGTCAAAATCTGACACATGGACTAATTACAAATTTCAGAAATTATAGGGGTCAAATTGCAATTTCCGAAAGTTAAGGGGCCAAAGTGCAATTACAGAAAAATTTCAGGGACTAGGATGCTGATGTGCAGGACGGCTGACGTGGCAGCTGACTGGGCGCTGACTGTGCGCTGACGTGGCGGCTGAGTCAGCTTCGTCTTCAACCTCAAGCGGCGCGTTGATGCGCGTGGAGCGCGTGAATCACCCTCTGCCTGGCGCGTGCGGGCTCACTGAACCTCCGATCGATCACCGAAAAATACCACCGTGCTCGTCTCGCCATGAAAAGTCTGATGGTATGCTCAAAATCGATTTTTGACAACTTTTGTCGGAACCGACTTTCCGAACCGAATCTCTGTTTCCGAGTTTCGGGATCCCTCCGTGGAACCGTAGCTCCTGATACCACTTGTTGTGATTAAACACACACGGAATAGAGGAGAAAATGAGAGAAAACTCTTCTTTATTATACGAAACAAAGAATTACAAAGCAACTTCAATGCTTTACAAAAAACTCTCAAACACTCTCTTTACTCTCTACTCTCACACGTTTCTCGGATGCTTAGAACTGGTCTTCAGGCTCCATTTTATAGTGCCCAAACCGCGTGAACAATGCCACGCGGTTTGGCACTTGCTGGCAACTCACACACAGCTTGCACACACGTTTTTGCCTTTTGCCGGCAACAGCTTGTTTCATAGCTGTTTCCTCATGCATGCAACTTGCATGCATGAGCTGTTTTCAACAAATCACCCACTGCCACGCGTGCTAAAACCTTAAAAAACGAATAAAAAAAGGAAACAAAATCTTATATGTTTAATAATGATTGGTTGGTGGTACCACGGCATCGGTACCATCGTTGCACCAAAGAATCTCTCCTTGAGGTCATGGGTTCGGATCCAGAGAGTGTATTTCAAGCCTGAGACAGCTGGAGATTTTATCTACTCCGTTTAAGCTGAGAATTGGTGTTAGAACAATTTGCACAAATAATAAAGATATTACTGTTCACCACGAATATAAAACTGAAGTTGGTTTGAGTCGCAGTCGCTCTTTTTAAGATGTTTTGCGGCTCTGCCTAGGATAAAACAAGCTCAGAAAACTATGTCTCAATCGGTTTTGCATAAAACCGATTGGTATACTCACACCCAATATATTATTTCTTGTTTGCATGGAAGCTGAAACACCACGAGACGATTGATCATATTCATTCATGTGCAAATGCTTCTTTGTAAACATGGTGATGATCAAATGATCAAGCACATATTGCCATTCATCAGATATGTGCATTATATGAATAGATCAAGCACACCCTGCCATTCATCAAATAATATCATGCGCATAAGTATGGTCAAACACCAGCCACCAGATCATGAACCAGCAACAAGTACCAGTCATGCACGAAATATAGCCACGCACCCGCTTGCCAGATGTCACGCACTAGCCTTGCTAGTTAACTCAACACACCCACCAGCCACCATCTCATGAACCAGAAATGTGAGGAGGAGGAGGAGGACTGATCAGAGAAGATATAATTCAGCGCATATTAGACAAGTGGGTGTTTCTGGTTTTAGTAGACAGCGACTATAGCCACTGTGGCAGTTGCGGAGGCAGCCACTGAGAATGGATGGGAGGTTGAATGTGTGGTAGTGTGTGCAAGATTTGTGGGCCGGCTATAATGAAAATAAACCACCAAGTTTGATCCTCAGAGCCCTTAATGAAAGCTTATCTTAGGTAATGGGCAACGAGGTTGATGAATCCATTTTTCTCATTTTCACTGATTTGATTAAGGCTAGCAACGCCAGATTTGAGCTGAGTAAGCTTCTCGGTTTTAGTGGTCATTTGATCTAAACAATGGAAATGAAATAAAAAGATAGAATTGAAGATAAATAAAAAAAATCCAGTAACAGGTTCTTATAAAACCAAAAGAACTGGAAAAAAAAATTATTCTGGAGCAATCGTGATGATAGTAAGCCTCCAGCCGCACATCGTCTACAGTCACCCATTTTTTCCTCTCTCTCTAACGCACTCACTCTCTATTTCACAAATGGGTTAGCTTATCTTAAAATAAATATACCACACTCACTGTAGCTACAGTGAGAAGAGCGTATTTATTTTCGGTAAAAGTGTTTATGGGTGTATCATATCTAAAAATAATATATGGTTATTACAAATGAATAAATTTTCGGGATTATTAATTTGTAGGGTGCATTCGGTATAAGTTTTTTTTTTTTGAATAACGTGTATTTTTTTTAGTAATGAAAATTAATTTTATTGTGATTTTATGATTACTGAATAGTGTTATGAATAAAAATAACTGTTTCTATTATTACTTAAATAGAATTTACAAGTATTACAAAACTTGAACAAAAACCTCACATACACTCTCTCTAAGTTCTCTTACTTGAAAACTTATATTTGTTGGGGATTATTTTAACTCTAAAATATGAGCTTTATTAATTACGGCCGAATACGTGACTCAAAAGTTAACAAAGAAACAAACCCACCGAAATTTATTATTAAGGATGCTTTTAGCTCTCATAAGTATAATTTTTTCTGCAGAGATTTCACTTCATCATGCATTACTTGTAACTATTTTTCTATGTCTTAATGAGATACAATTGTTGGAATTGGTTTTGGAGCGCCAATCAGAATAATGTATTATACATTATATTTTATTTATAATAAAATAACTACTTTTCATTTCAACCTTATTAATGGTAATGTCATTATGCATATAAGTTTGATATATAAATATACTGAGAATGACACCAACCTTATAATAGTCATGTATCAATATTGGACACTAGGTGGCCCGACATTGAGATAATATTGCTATTATAAACTATTTTTAAAGTAAATATTCATAGTAATTTGTTTTAGAATACAGTCGAATTCCTATAACCTGGAAGACTATCACATGTTGTATATTAGAATTGGAGTTCCAATGATTTAACCCGATATACCATGGAATGGAAGCTCGTATAGACACGTGGGTATTCGTTGGAGTAAATACTGAATGACTCACAAGTGATTCCTAATAGTTGGAAGTACACACCATAGTCAATAGAAATCTCATCGAGTCAAGTAGCATATGTAATCATTTGACTATATGACAACATTGATTTTGTGTGTGATCCTCTACACTTTGATGACTAAGAGTTGTATCAATTGATGACTCATTTGCGAGTCTCGATAAATGATCTGCAACGACATTCTCTGCTCTTTCTTGGCTTTGATTGCGAGATTGAATTCTTGAAGCAACAAAATCCACCGTAGCAGTCTTGGCTTTGCATCATGTTTAGACATCAAATATCTAACAACAACATGATCATAATAAACAACCACTACAAGAAAACTGTGAAATAGAGACGGAAAAAAATATGTCGTAACATGATAGATAGCGGCGGAATAGAGACTGAATTTTTCCGTCTCTATTTTCTTGGTCGCAAAAGATATAGCGACGGAAATGTTAATTCCATCGCTAAAGTTAGCGACGGAATTTTATTCCGTCTCTAATTTGCGACGAAATTTTCCATCTCTAATTTATAAAATAAACACAACAAATAGTAAAATATAAATTTTATTATATAAATTTTATAATGTTTAAAAAAGTACAACATAAAAAAAAAATACATATAAGTTAATTAGTTGATGTTTTTCCAATTCCAAACGATCTTGTAGTTCACATTCAGTTCTCTTTAGCTCCTCCAATTCTGTTCGCATTTCCATAACTGATGAATAAGCCATATAGAAAAAGCAAAAAAAGGTGTTATAGTTAGCAACATCACACATGCAATGCAAACCGAACCAAATAAAAGGATAAGCAGATAATAAAAAATAATAACCAACAAATAAGCCACATTTTTTACATTAAATGCATTAAATTACCTCAAGTTTATTATCTGCAACACTTGGAAAAAAAACGATGATCATACTATAGTTTATTGGGTTTATCTATTGAAAGCCAAATCTGATATCCATGTTGTGTTTAAAAATTTTCACTCCATGATTAAGCCAATGAACCTGAGCCTAAAATCACCAATATTTCTGCATCTAAAGTCTATGAACCTAAGCCTGAACTCACTAAAAATAAGAACTTAAGAAGAACAACAGCTAGAAAGACAAACTTACTAAGTATTCCATAAACCAACCTGCAATAAGACCATAGATCTTTGGCAAGTGCAACAAGCTCATGACTAATATAATCGGATATGCCAAAACTGATACGAGTAAGGCACCTAAAAAAAAAAATCAATAGTTAGTGGTTTATGAATGCAACCTTTCAGAATTATTAACATAACCAGTTTAGGTTTCAAAACTTCAACTGGAAAAACTCAAGGGACAATTCATGTTGACACACTAATTCTGCATTTAATTTATAATTAGTAAACCATTCCTAATGCGTTAGATGAGCTCAGAGTATAAGATGGTTGAACTCGGTTTGTGTAATGCAATAACAACGTGGAATACATATAAACCACTACAAATTAAAAATTAAAAAACAACAAATGAAGTAGTCTTTATTCCAATAAAACGATTCTATATGATGGGTTGTATTACCCATGGAATTCCTAGTCCTACCAAGTTACTCAGCTATTTCACAAGTGTAACGTCAAAGTTCAAAATGAAAGTCAAGACCATGAAAAGACTAAAACATTTCACTAAACTAAGTAATATATAAAGCTTACCTATAAAAGTACGAGGAACAACTCTAGGGAACTCCAAATGATCATACTGACAAAAGTAAATATTTAAACTCCAAAATTTACAACCCATTACAGCTTAGAAAGATACCACAGAAAATATTTTAAGATAGAACTAAGTAAACTTACATTATCCAAGTGATGCCGGTGATAAAGAATATCATGTATTGCCTTGATAGAAAACAATCACGCATATAGATAAAATAAGTTAGCAAGACAAGAAGCATATAAGCAAAGAAAACAAGAAATCGTGACAATTTCAAAATACAAATACTAAATCTCTTAACCAATCAAATCATTGATATCAAAAATTTAATTACACTCTGTTGAGTTTCAAATGACCCACACAATCAAAAACAGGTGGATAATAAGCGACGTCGCTACCTAAAACGTTAACTCAAAGAGTTAATATGACAGAATTTGAGAATGGCGATAAATAAAATGTATTGTGGTACCGTCAAGCTTGAAGAATTTTGAAATAGATTAATCCATCGCTCTACTATAATAAAATTGAGCTATCTCCTCCACCAATGATGAGACGTTGCTGCTTGTAGTGGGAGTCGCGCCGCCACAAACAGAGCAATGATTCATCGGCTTAAAGAAAATGAAAACCCAGAAGTGAAACAAATAATATATATTTCAGAGGACAAGACTTTATTGAAGGAGAAAAGAGAGAGATAGAGACTTACGAATCTGGGTTTTCATAGAGGCGGCACGTGGAGCGCGTGGGCAGCAGGTCACCGGCGCGTGGCCGGCGCGTGAGGGCGCGTCGGCGGAGGATCGGCGGCGGTCCGGTGGCAGTGGATTCGTCTCGACGAGGGATTCGACATTGTTAGTTATGAGTCCTATTGTTTAATATTCATCTATCTATCTCTCTTTTTTTTTCTTTTTTCTTTTCTTTTCTTTTTTTGATTGTATTGTTATTGCTATTATTATTTTAATACGTGATCGTCATAGGACAAACTATAGATCTTGAATAATGTTTAAGGTTGTGACCAACCATTCTAACACAATGCCTCCTTTAATCTTAGGCGCCTTCCCCTACATGTTTCTAAATATTGTTTTTAATGCTGTTATTTGATATCTTTCAAGTTCTAAATTTTAATTTATGATTCGTTCCCGTAAAATATTCTCTCATAAGAATCATTTTTCGAAAAAAGCAGTGTTGTCTATTGTTTGGCTATCGACTGAATTGTTTTTAGGAAAACGTTTTCATATGATTGGCATATTTAATATTTTTCTGAAAATATTTTTTGATGGTTAGAAACATGGATGACAAACCCAGATCCGCATACACCCAGACGACCCGAGTTTGTAAAGAAATTTCTAGACCCAACATTCCAAGACCCAGATTCAGATTTATTATTAATTTATATTTTAAAAATACAAAAATACTAAAGATAGAATTAAAAATTTGTTAAAAATAACAAAATATAAAAGTAAATGCAAAAAAAATTGTAATTAAAATTTTTTTTTAAAAAAAAAGAATATGTTGATGGGTTTTCAGGCACTATGATATTTAAAACAGCACGACGAGGATAGAAGGGTAATTCCCTTGCTTGGGTGAGATCTTTAAATCCAACTCGAGCACTTTGCAATAAAAGAACAAGCACCTTACGGTTTCAAACCGACCACAACAGATATAGACCGAGCACTTTATGACCGGCAACCGATCACTTGGGTTAAGATAATCGGGCACTATCAGGTCGACAACAGCATTCTCAGCATAAAGGACTATCATGACCGACCTCATGAAGACCGACCAGATGGCGAGATATGCTCAAGAAGATGACACCCTATTCTTGCGGATAAGATACACAAGTTATCCTACTTTCACAAGGAAATGAGTCAGAATCAAAAAGGAATAAGAAAAGTGAAGGCATATTAGACTAGGAATCCTTGCAGAGGAGAACATTGATTCGACCAGGAATTCTTATACAAATAGGAGTCTGATTTCTGTACTATTATAAATAGGAGGGCAGAGTATGTGTAAGGGATATCTGAATCATCAAGCTCTGATTTGTAAGAAAACAAAAAGAGACCTGAAAAGGGTGCTTGAGTAATAAAAGTATCATCATGTTTGTGTCCGTGGACGTAGGTCGGATCCAAATCCACCGAACCACGTTAAATCTCCTTGTTGATTGGTGTGTTTATCTGTTTTTTTGCTAAATTTACTTTTGGTCCCCCATAACCAAACAAATTCACTATTGAAGGGGGATTACCTCGGAAGTGATATTCCTATATTACCCTGAGACCAAAATCCACCGTCAACAGTTGGCGCCGTCTGTGGGGATCCAAAAAAAAGCAACTCGCGTAGTGAGACAATGGCGGAAGGCGGAAACCACCAATCATCAGGGAACTCGGGTGCAGAATGGATAGAGAAGATCGAAGAAACCTAAGAAAAGAAAGGGAGGAAAATCAAACCCTGCTAAAAACCATAGTAGACCGGTTGGAAAAGATAGAAGGAGCACACGACGGAAAATTCGAGACCGGGACTAGCCGACGAAGGAACAAAATAGCAGAAGGAAAGAGAATTATTGATACAAGTGAGGACGACAGACCCGGAGGAAGGTCCCTACGGGGTAAGATCTGTGGTGGTGCAGAAGATTCCCAAACAGAGGACATGTGGGAGGAAGAGGATGACAAATCGTCACCTGACTCCTCCTATGATAACCCACACAACACTGGGGAAGAGAAAAAGAATATGACGAGAAAGTGCGGGAAGATACCAGGCCTGAGAAGTATCGCGCCCAAGACAACAGAAAGAGAGAAAACCGCAGGAGGAGGCATGGAACCAAGGGCAGCAGCATGAAATCTTGGTTACGGGAGGAGCTAGCCAAATGGGGAGTATTCCCAATACAGACGGATGAGATACCCAGGACGGCAAAGATGAGTCCCCCCTCACAGAAGAAATAAGGTCAGAAAAATTCCCAAAAAGATTCAGCATGTCAACCATGGCGCCATACAAGGGCCATACTGATCCCAAAACCCACATCGAAGGCTTCGTCCTGCTAATGGAGGTACAAGGGGTAACGGGGGACACCATTTGCAAAGTGTTCCCCTTAAATCTAGCCGGACCGGCCATCTTATGGTATAGAAGCCTAGCCACAAGAAGCATCAGTAGCTTCACACAACTCAGAAAGTCATTCATACGACACTTCAAGGGGGCTTGCGTCCCCAGAAAGACAATTGGAGAACTAAGACTTATGAAACAAGGAGACGATGAACCTTTGAAAATATTCATTGAAAGATACCACAATATGGTACTCGAAGTCGGAGGGTATGAATCCCCCGAGGCCTTGGAAAGCTTGAAGGGAGCCTTGAAAGTCGGGAGGCTATGGACTCACCTAAGGATCCAGGACACCCCGGACTACGCAACCGCCCTAGAGGTGGCCCGAAAATTCGTTCTATTAGAAAACGAGGAGAAAATATCCCGAAAAGGGAACACCATCAGAGAAAGGACCACAAGAGAGGGCGCCCCCCGCCGTGTAGAAAGAGAATCCAGAAGACCACCCCCGAAACACAAGGAGTTCAAACCACTGCACCGAGACAACCAAGAGAAAAGGGCACCGACCTAAGTAAACCATGTGGTCGGGGAAGATGCCTACATTCCCCTAAAGAAACCATTGGGACAAATTGTCATGGAGATCCAAGGAAAAGGCATCTTAGTAGAACCCGACCAAAGAAGATTTCCCCCGGACAAGAGGAACCAAAAGGCTTATTGCATACACCACAACTCCAGAGGACATGCAACAGACGGGTGTAAAGATCTGCGGGAACAGATGGAAGACCTAGCACGAAACGGATATCTGAACAAATACATTGACCACGAAGTTATGACGGCCAGACAAAGAACACGTGGCCGCCAAATTAATATCATCGCAGGAGGGAGAACACTGGCCGGAAACTCTAACCGATCAAGAAAAAACTACAGCAGAACTCGAGGACCGGACGTCCTAGAAACAGAGCAGGTCACAGGGCTCCAGGGAAGCCGGTCGGTACCGATAATGTTTACCGATGAGGACACCCGAGGGGTAAGTTTCCCTCATGACGATGCGTTAATAATAAAGGCAGTACTCAGCGGGTCAGAAGTAGACAGAATCCTAGTGGACCCCGGAAGCGCAGTTGACATAATTTCCAGAGAAGCATTGGACGACCTAGGGGTGGAGTATGCAACCTTGACCAACGATAGCGCTCCCCTATACGGTTTCGGAGGGTCAGCCGTCATCCCACTGGGAAGGATACAGTTGCCAATGACTATCGGGACATATCCCCGGACCTGGACAATCATGACAGACTTCACTGTAGTGGACTGCATGAGCAGCTACCAAGACATCGTCGGGCGACCTTTCATGATGAAAACAAAAGCCGCAATGTCCTGCTACCACCTAAAACTGAAATTCCCCACCCGGGAGGGAATCGGAATCGTATGCGGAAGCCAGAAAATAGCTCGCAGCTGCTTCGCAACTCTCTCACGAGAGACTCTCTGCATCAAAGAAGATACCCGAAAACGACAAAGAAGCCTGGGCGAAGAAGAAGAAAACATAAGCCCTGGGCCCCGGCCAAACAAAAATGCCCGACTTGCTGCAGCTGAGGAGACAGAAGAAATAGAACTTTTCGGGCCAGGGAAAAGCATAAAGGTAGGGGGAGGCCTGGACAAATCTCTACAACGAGATCTACTAGAATGCCTGAAAGAATACCCGGACGTCTTTGCCTGTGGATACAATGACATGCCTGGGATCAACCCAAGATTCATCAATCATCGCCTAGCACTAGACCCGTCACGCAAGTCGGTCAGGCAAAAGAGAAGGAACTTCAATCAAGAAAGGAGTAAAGCAATAGCAGCTTAGGCCGTTTGGTTATTCGGCTCGGGGCTGGATTTCGTTCCGCCAAGGCCACTTGACTCGGGGTCGGGTTACGTCCCACCGAGTCATGCTCATTGGTCTGGGGACGGAACATTCCCCCAGAATCAAATATCTCTCTTGGCACGGGGTCCTCAGGGACATACTCGATGCATAGGATCCGTGAGAAGCATAGCACGAGGAGGGATAATACCCTCGTGGCGATTGCTTACTCCAGTGTTACCGGACATAAGGAGGAACATGCCCTTAAAATGTCGAACACTCTTTTGATCCTCAACTACCCGATGAAATGGATCCGTGGGAAAGCATAGCACGGGGGATGATGATGCCCCCGTGACGATTGCTAGCTCCAGTGATACCGGACCTAAGGAGGAATACACCCTTAATAGCCCGGACACTCTTTGATCCATTCATCATCCGGATCCGAGAGAGACACAGCACGGGGATGCGTTGTGCTCCTGTGGCGTGTGCCTGCTCCAGCGTGGTAAGGAGGAGCCCTCATACAATACACAGGCTCCCCAGTGAACCGACGTGTAGAGGATGTACCATCACCATTCAAACGCTCTACTGATCCAAATCCTGGTTCGCGTCGCCGGGACACTGAATTGAAAGATTCAGAATTTTGTTTTGGAGACCTCGGACAAGACGCTGTCTTGAGGCATCCATGTTGTTGTTTAACTTGCAAAAAACATTTTGGGATAAGTGCTAAGTCACCCACCTTTTAATCTTATTTTCCAAAGTTTTGTTTTTGTTTTTCGTCGGACTGACAAGGGGACGCCCATGCCGGATTGGTAGGGCTTCAAAAGGTTGATTCACTTCCCTTAAATTACCCGTCTCGGGCTGGATTTCGTTCCGCCGAGACCATTAGACTGATCAGCTCGGGATATGGTTACGTCCCACTGAGTCGGTTTTCTTTGGACTGGGGAGGTAACATTCCCCCAGAGCCAAATGTTTTCCTCGGGTACGTCGGGTAGGGTTCCGTCCACCGAGTCGGTCTCTTTGGACTGGGGAGGTAACATTCCCCCAGAGCCAAGTGTTTTCCTCAACTCGGGGTCGGGTTACGTCCCACCGAGTCGGTCTTCTTTGGACTGGGGAGGTAACATTCCCCCAGAGCCAAATGTTTTCCTCAACTCGGGGTCGGGTTACGTCCCACCGAGTCGGTCTTCTTTGGACTGGGGAGGTAACATTCCCCCAGAGCCAAATGTTTTCCTCAACTCGGGGTCGGGTTACGTCCCACCGAGTCGGTCTTCTTTGGACTGGGGAGGTAACATTCCCCCAGAGCCAAGTGTTTTCCTCAACTCGGGGTCGGGTTTACGTCCACCGAGTCGGTCTTCTTTGGACTGGGGAGGTAACATTCCCCCAGAGCCTAGTGTCTCCCTCAGCTCGGGATCGGATTACATCCCTCCAGCTCATGTTGTCCCCCACGGAGGGGTCTCAAGTGCTCGGATAACAGGAAACATGAAGAAAAGCAAAAAGAGAAAGAGATAAGAAAGACATAAAGATATATATATATGTCAATGTGGGGACACAGGAACTGGGCAACGCATGCTGTCCCGGGCTCGCGGCCCGGTCGGGAGTACGGAGTAGCCACGGGGGACTAAACCGGAGAATAATGGAGTCGCACCCGGTGTGAATCGGGAAAATGAGATTTAAGGCCGCACTCACCCCTCGCAAGGGAAGACCTCAAACCGTTGGGTTCGGATGGTCCCTTACTTATGTCACTTGTAATTAAAGGATTTGTGTAATAATTTAATCAAGTTTAAGTAACACTTATTTCCAAGAGTATCATGCTTCTAAATTCACATGCACAAAAATAAAACTTACACCTAAATTTGCATATATTTCACATCTAAGATTACATGCTTGAAAGTACATCAAAGTAGCAACGAACATGCAACTTCATTGGCATGTTGTATTCATGGAAACGCAAGCACATACTAACCACACAGGCACACATAAAGGCGAATCAAATGATGGCGAACATGTGATTTCATAGACATATCATAAACAAATAGCCATTACTGTCTATGCACAAATAAAAGGGTCAACTAAGTACATAATGCAAAAAGACGCTTAGGGATGCAATTAGGCATTAAAGTGAGCATGCTATGACGTGGTGCAAAAGAAGATAGATATAGACACAGACGCACATGTGATGAAAATGACTCCATTCAGTGTATTCGCGTTCGTGTAGCGTTCGTAAACGCGTTCGAACGGTAAACAGAAGGTTCACGTCCGTATAGCATTTGATAACGCGTTCGAACGGGACCAGACAGAAAACATGCATTCGTGCGGCGTTTAGGAACGCGTTCGAACGGGTTATAGCAGTGACCTCCAAAATGCAGTGAACAACATGACACATACATGAACAGATGAATATATGACTTCTCGTACATAACAACAGATTAAGGGGCGCGGCAAATCATTGTAGCAAAGGTAGCTTTCAAGCATTTTCACCCCTCAAAGTAGAGGACCCTTGATCTCACTTGATAAGCCCATGCGCAATGCAATATGATGCATGAATTTTCAAAAAGACGTTATGAAGCGAATAACTAAATAAAAGAGGCGCGGCGAAGTACTGCCGTAAAGGTGGCCTTTTAGGCTCTTTGTCTCTCAAAGAGAGGACCTTTAGACCAACATACTAAGCCCATGCGCAATGTGATATGATGCATGGTCATGTAAGAAGACGTCATACTAAACAATAAAATAAAGGGGGCGCGGCGAAGTACTGCCGTAAAGGTGGCCTTTTGGGGCTCTTTGTCTCTCAAAGATAGGACCTTTAGACCAACATACTAAGCCCATGCGCTGCGCGTCACATCACAATACATGAAATAAAGACAATAAAAGTGTAGGACTTCGTATGCCCGATTGAACGTACATTCAACCCAAACACACTTCATCCGGTGCGGTGAAGTAGTGTCACAAAGGTGGCCTTTTAGGCTCTTCGTCTCTCAAAAAGAGGACCTTTGGACTGGCTCACTAAGCCCATGTGCTCGATCGCATCATACATACAAAAAAAGACAACCATATCAAACTTAATATGTCCGATTGAACATATCTTATATCCAACCGAACACACATCAACCGGCGCGACAAAGCATCGTGGTAAAGGATTTTAACCCCTCCAAATAGGGGACCCTTAATCCGATTTACTAAGCCCATGCGCTCGATCGCATCATAACATAAATAAATGACATGCAGAAATTAAAAGACAGAATAATAAAGTGAGAATAATCAAAATAACATAAAGCGAAATATACGCCGTTTACTCAAGTGGTAGTATCCCAAGTACAGACCGCACTACCGTCCATTCGGAATCGGCTACGGAATTTACGTCTGGGTTTCCATCCTATTTACCACGAGAGACGATGTATTTTCCGTTTTAATCAATGGCCACAACACACATCACATGCACACAATATTCAATAAATAATTAAAATACAGTCGAAATAAATAGCAAAAATCAAATAAAGATGAGTGTGGAAAGTACCCTCAGGTCTAACCTTTTAAGTCATCTTCTGGACTTGCGTTTACAACCTTCGGAAGGGCTATCACTCCGCAACTTTTCCGGTTCACTTGTTTAACGTCTTAACTCTCCGTTTTGTTGTTTTGCTCGCTGTTTCTTCTGTAATTTCTGCTCACTGTTTCAGGCGTATAGGGGACTGTTTTGGTGCGGTTTTAAGGCTGTTTGGCTTACTATTTTTGGGTGGTTAAGGGTCGGTTTATAGGGCTGTTTTGGGATCAGTTTTATGGTTAATTATTCTCGGTTTCTTGGTGAATTTGGGGGCAGATTAGGCTGCTTGTTCACGGAAGTTGCAGGACAGTTTAGGGACTGTTTGCACGCTCAAATGGGTACTGTTTCAAGCAGTTATTTGCTAAGGGTTTGCGTTGTCTTCTCGTGAGGGGTTGTGTCTCGGCTTGGTGGATTAGTGAAGGGCTGTTGAGTGTGTTTAGGGGAGCAATTAGCGTGAAGGTTAGGTGGCAGTGTAGGGCAAAGTGGTTGAACCTGAGGTAATTAGGCAGTGAGTGGCATTTAGGTGAAGGACAATTGTGGTTGTCGGTGTTGCTTTGTTCGGTTTGGCTGATTAGGCGCTGGAGTTATGTGAATGTGCCAGGTGCGTGAAGAGGCAGAGGCTTGTCAAGGGGCAGTTGATTCGAGCGTGGGTTGTGCAGTGGGTGAGAGCAAGAGGTGAGGCATTTTGTGGGTGAAAGAGCGCAGGTGTTGAGCGTTCTGTGAGGCAATTTGTAGTGTGTGATGCGTGGCTGTGTGTGATGTTCACGTAAAAGGGGAATGTAGCTGCATGGAGGGGGGCCGAGAGAGATAAGAGTAGGGTTTTTTTGTTTTGCCGAGAGAGTGAAGTCGTTGGGAGAGGAATAAGGTTTAGTTTGTTCTCTGAATTGCCGTGAGAGTCTAGGGAGTGTTTAGGGTTTCTTTTTTTTTTGGTTCTGCCGTGAAGGTGAAGTGTTGTCTTAGGGTTGATTTAGTGTGTGTTTTATAGTTGTCTATTAGGGTTTGCATGGATAGGATTTGTAATATCTAATTAGTGTCACAAAAGGAAAATATATATTGATTGGGGGACAAATTGGTTTAGATTAGGAAGTCAATATTTTTAATTTGTTATGATTGATTTTAATTAGGCATGCAATATCTTTAATTTGGGTAAGTATTTTTATTATTTTGGTAGGTGATTATTTAGATTTTATTTGTTTTATTTAATTTGGTATATGACTTAATTAATTATTCTATTTAATTTGGTATATTGTTTAATTAATTTTTAATTTATTTTATTTAATTTGAATTGGAATTAATTTAATTAGATTTAATTTGTGAATTTAATTAATTCAATTGGTTGTGATTTTTAGATTTAACATTTAATTTATTTTATTTAGGAATTTAGTTGGTTATTTAATTTAATTTCAATTTAGTTATTTTAATTTAATTTGTCTTTGCAAAATTGGTTTTAATTTAGTTAGATTTAATTTAAATTTAATTTGTGACACATATATTTTAAATGTTTAATTATTATTGGATGTGATTTAATGGGCTAAGGTTAAGTTTTAAAACGGAGGTCCAACAGCGAACCCGAAACTAAAGACGTGAACTAAATCCAACAAAATGTCAATTCTTGACTCTTCCCTTCCGACGTCCGTTTCCCGCGATTTCCGTGACTTGAAAGATAATGCCTCCAAATGAGGCTCATCATCGGGTTTCACATGCAAAAATGCAATGCCTACAGTCAAGATACAACTTGAAATGTTATTACAAAAAAAAAAGAGCTAAGTATACACAGGGCCCCGTCCGGGTTACCCTTTCTCAATCAACCCGAACAAGGGCGAGACATTCTTCCTCGGCTGGTTCAGACGTCGGTTGGGTAGGCTCGGCCTCGGAAGGGGGAACAGCAGTTTCGACCACGTCAACCTGGGAAACCCCTATTGCAGGGACCGGAGCAACAGAAATTGGGTCGGGATCCATCGCCTCATCGGAAGAAAGGGGGAGCCACTTCTGAAACTCCTCCTCGGACATCTCCTCTTTGCAAAAGCGGATGGCCGCATGAATAGGGCCCATATCAAGACTAGGCAGAACCATTGGGATGATCTCGGCGTAATCCCCGACTCCCTCGAGAAGGATCGCATCTCTCTTTTCTTCTAGCTCTGCCTCTTTTCCCATGAGCTCATCCCGGGTCCGCCCCAATTCCTCCTCTTTGGCCCGCAGCTTATACTCCACGCTGCCTATCTCCACCTTGAGGATCCCAATCTCAGTCCGGGCCTCCACCAAACTTGCCCTCGCCTCTTCAGCGTTCTTCCTCTCTAGAGTGGCAGCAGCCTTAAGGGCTTTATTTGTTTTGACAGCCTCGACCGCGGCCAGCTCGTGATCCATATTCCTCTCTTCAGCACTAGCCAGCTTGGCCTCCACTTCAGAAAGACGGTTTTGAAGCCTCTGGGATTGGCCGCCTTCGGACAAGAGGCTTATGAACAAATCCTTGTTCTTGGCCGCCAAGTAATTTGCCTGCCAAGAAAGAAAGAAAAGTTAGAAAAATAAAATAAAGTCCAGAAGACACCCCGGATATAGAAGAAAAGTAACCTGGGCCAACTGGGAGCACAGCTTTGCAACCACCTCCTCAGGCGAAAGGTCATCGAACCTCGGAATCTTCTCTGGAGGTACGGCCTCGGCCAGCTCATTAAAGGTCGGCACCAGATGGGAAGTAGCCTCCCTAATATCCTTCCCGAGATCATCAACCCCGAGAATCACGGATGTAGACAACAGGACCTGGGCGACGCCGTTCCTAGGCTCGCGGCCTAGTTGGGAAGTACGAAATAACATGGAGTCGCCACCTGGTGTGAACCGGGACAAAGATTTAAGGCCGCACTCACCCCTCGCAAGGGAAGACCTCAAACTGTTGGGTTCGGAATGGTCCCTTACTCATGTCACTTGTAATGAAAGGATTCATGTAATAATTTAATCAGGCTCAAGTAACACTTATTTCCTAGAGCATCATGCTTCTAAATTCACATGCATAAACTGAAACTTGCACATATATCTCACATGCTTGGAAGTACAAAACAATGAACATACAATATTATTCAAAGAAATATAAGCATACATGCTAACCACACAAGCACACATGTGAGCGCTTTCTCAAGTGGTACGTGGAATTGTATCCCAAGTGCAGACCGTACTACCGTCCATTCGGAATCGGCTACGGAATTTACGTCTGGGTTTCCATCCGATATACCACAAGAAATAATACTCGAATGTTATCATAGCATAAGTACATGAATCACAACACATTAAGTCAATACAAAAGTGAATGATACAACCTATGGGATAAACATGTTATTACTGGGTGCAAAGGAAGACAACCAATATGGATACAAACACACATGTGATGACTCAATACAGTGTACTCTTGTTCGTGTAGCGTTCGTAGACGCGTTCGAACGGAACCAGACCTGATGCATAATAAGACTAAGAAAGTGCGTGTGCGTTCGCGTAGCGTTCGTAAACGCGTTCGAACGGTAAACAGAAGGTTCGCGTTCGTATGGCGTTTGATAACGCGTTCGAACGTAAATGAAACAGAATGTTCACGTTCGTATGGCGTTTGATAACGCGTTCGAACATAAATGAAACAGAATGTTCTCGTTCGTGTGGCATTTGTGAATGCGTTCGAACGGAAATGAGACCTGATGCATAACAAGGCAAAATACATGCGCGTTCGAGTTGCGTTCGTAAACGCGTTCGAACGGGAACAGACCTGATGCATGAATTAGGACGCAATACATAATTGACAAAATAAAGGGGGCGCGGCGAAGTACTGCCGTAAAGGTGGCCCTTTTGGGGCTCTTGATCTCTCAAAGAGTGGACCTTTAGACCAACATACTAAGCCCATGCGCTCGACTGAATCATGCATACAAAGGATTAAAAGCAATAATATTAAACATAGTGTGCTCGATTGAACGTATCTTGTATCCAACCGAACACACATCAACCGGCGCGGCAAAGCATCGTGGTAAAGGACTTTAGCCCCTCCCCATAGGGGATCTCACATCACACTTACTAAGCCCATGCACTCGGATGAATCATGCATACGAAAATAAAGACAAACATATCAAACTAAGTATGTCCGATTGAACGTATCTCGCATTCAACCGAACACACATCAATCGGTGCGGCAGAGCATCGTGGTGAAGGATTTTAACCCTTCTAATTAGGGGACCTTTCATCGCACTTACTAAGCCCATGCACTCGATCGTATCATACACGAATAAACAACATGCAGAATTTAAATGACTAGAAATAAATAAACCAAAGCAACACAAACAAGAGAGGGTGCCGTTTACTCAAGTGGTACGTGGAGTTGTGTCCCAAGTACAGACCGCACTACCGTCCATTCGGATTCGGCTACGGAATTTACGTCTGGGTTTCCATCCTATATACCACAAGAGACGACACTCTTCTATTCATCCAAGCCACAACATGCATCCATAAACGACTCTCATGCGAATAAAATTCAATAATAAAATAAACGAATATAAACTAATGAAAAAGTGCCCTCAGGTCTAACCTTTTAAGTCGTCTCTCGGACTCGCGTTTCACGAAGATCGGAAGGGGTAAAGCTCCGCAACTCTTCCGGTTCACTGGTTCACTGCTCTCGTTCATTGCCTTACTATTTTGGGTCGTCTTCCTCCATCTTTTGCTGCTGTTTTGACTCCGATTCGTTGCCGCTGCTACTGTTTTACTGCTGTATTTTAGTTACTATTTTTGGGGATGTTTAAGGACTGTTTTGGTGTTCTTTTTGGTGTGATTTTCGGTGGTGTGGGGGGTTATTTTAGTGTAATTTTCGATGGTGTGGGGGTAAGGATTAAGGGAATGATATGCTTGTGATGTCTTGGGTTTCTGACCGGCGTAAACACACACGTATAACGCAAGCGCACGTATCGTTCAAGTAGTATAAAAATATCGATCCCACGAGGACTTAATTCCTACTGTTGTTATTAATTATTGAATCTATTTAATTACAAATATCTAATTAAAGGGAGAATAGAATTGATTGCTTGATTGATTTGGTTGATTGAAGATTTGCTAAATAAATAAATAAAAAGATAAAAGAAAATACTAAGGAAAATAATAGACACAAAAATCTAAGGTTGTGATTTCTTTTAATATCATTTAAAAGATGAAGTGATTATTTTATGTTTGTGTAATAAATCAGTTTACTAACCTGGAACACTAAATTATGTAAAAGCCTCTTCCGATTGTCAACTACAAATACCCAGTATAACCCAATTGAACCATATTCCTATGTCAACCACATTACCTGGATTATTAAGTCTAAGTTCCAATTATGGCTACCCCCGCCCGACAGGTATATTCCTATCCTGTAAGGAAATCTATTAAAGGGTTATCTATCCTCAAGGAAGATCGTGGGCTATTAAGTCTAAGGCTGAAACCTAAAATCCCTATGTCTAGTTCATTTTAGATTTACCATATCAATCTTATTGGTGATCAGACAATAAGAAGCATTAAGCTTAAGACTTAATAAGTAAACTTATAAATTACCCAAACTATAAAATAATCCCTTATAAACTAGTGATATTAAAAGTCATCACAACCCCTAATTAACTAACACATAACTAGGACTAATAAAAACATAAAATAAAAGACATAAAATAAAAATACTGAAAAGTAAAATAAAATAAAATGTTAAGGTAAAATGAATTATTTCTACTACTACTTATTTAGATATCTCTCATTAAAATAATATGAAAACTTGTGATTAATATCAACCAGCCATAAAGGCGGAACCAAAATAACCAGCCATAAAGGCGGAACCAAAATAACCAGCCATAAAGGCGGAACCAAAATAACCAGCCATAAAGGCGGAATATAAGTTTTATTACCAACCGACCAATCTGGCGGTATCCTGATTAAGTCCAATTTAAATAGTAAATATATTATTTTTAAGGGAGATTAATCTAAATAGTAATAGTAAAAGAAATTACATTTCACCCGAACATAAGGAAATTACCTCATCACGGTAAATAGTAAAAACTGTAAAAAGTAAATAGTAAATAGTAAAAACTGTAAAAGAAAGTAAAAAGTAAAAATTAAATTACTATTATTACAAAAAGTAATTAAAAATTATTTACAAAACTAAAAAAATAAAAAACTAAAGAGTTTTAGAGAGAGAAACTCTCTCTTTAGAAGGATTTGAAGAGAGAGGATGGGACACTGAATTCTGAAATCTCGAGCTCAATTTATAGGCGCGGATGGGAGTTGGGCGTCGCGACGCTGGAAGGTAAGCGCGCGTCGCGACGCGGGCACAGTAAAACGTGGCACAATCATGGCTTGACACGTGGCGAGGCGGCTAAGAGATCCGATGACGTGGCACTGTTCATGACGTCATCGCTTACGTCATGTTGAAGAAGATTGTCGGCAGCGTCTGATTTTGACACGTGGCAGCGGCGCATTTTAGCATGGCCGTTGTGATGTTGACACGTGTCCTGGCGCACGTTAGCATAGATGATGATTGTCGGCACCGTAGGATGATGACACGTGGCAGCGCAAGTTAGCAAGTCTTCTGTGATGGTGACACGTGGCACGGCGCACGTTAGCAAAGTCAACTTTTCAGATTCTGACCCCGTTGACCCCGGTGCATTTTAGCAGAACCGGCGCACGCTGGGCGTCGCGACGCCAAATCTTTGAGCGGCGCGACGCGCAGAAGACATAAATATCCCAGTTGGTGCATTTTTGTCCGGATTTGCCCCAAATTGCCTCCAGTGCTGTCCAAACTTTATTTATCTGCAAAATAACAATAAAACACATCAAAACGTTCATAAATCTCGAGAAACAATATAAAACATTAGGTCAAATGAGTGGGAAATAGTGGTATAAATACCACTCATCAGTTTCTTGCTACAAATCTTGTGTGAATTATGTGTATGAGCTAGAGAGGTTTGAGAGAGGAGGCTTTCTTGTGTGAATGAGCTAGCTAGCCTTGAGAAGGTTGGTGAAGGGTTCTTTTTATAGGCAAAGGGTTAGGGCTTGACAAGGAAAGGGATTTGTGTATTTAAAAAGGGATATGATTTGGTGTTGGACAAGGAAAGAAAGGGATTTGATTGGCTTGGATTAGGGAGGTTGAATATTTAGTTTATGTTGATTAGGCATACAATATTTTAAGTTGGGAATAATATATTGGTTGATTGATTTTAACTTGGTATGATTATATTTGATTGGTTTATATTAGGCATTTAGTTTGTTGATTGATTTTAATTAGGCATGCAATTTCTTTAATTTGTGTAAGTATTTTATTTAATTTGGTATGTGATTTTTAGATTTATTTTGATTTCACCATGTGTTAAATATGTGTTTTAAGTGGGCTTGGGTGTGTGGGCCAAGGTTTGGGCGAAATGGGCTTAATGTGAGGCTAGCAGCAAAACCATAATTACCGACACCGTTCGAACGCATCATCGAACACATCACGAATGCCCGCAATCCGTTTGACGTTCGAACGTAAACACGAACGCAGCACGAACGAAAACAGTGAACCTTGTTTATTCTGAATTTCCCCTTCCGATGTCTGTTTCCCGTGACCTCCGTGACTTAAAAGGTAGTGTCTCCAAAATGAGACTCATCATAAGGACTAATGCGTAAAAATGCAGTGCCTACAGTCGCCCCCACTTTGATGGGACTTGTGTAATGTGCAACAGTGATAATCCTATCAAAGTTATGCAATGCATTTTCACTTACCTGGCTCGCCAGCTGCCACTTGACTTACCATGTGTTGAGTTGAGTACTGCAGCGGACCTCGATCCTGGGACGCGTCCCAATAATTGTAACTGACAACAGGGGCACCTACCCTGACCCTGGGCACCTCGACCCAACACCGCTGACTATAGGGACCTCGCCCTAGAACTGATGATGTAGTGGGCACCTCGACCCTGGGCACCTCGACCCGGAACTACAATGGACAACGGGGGCACCTCGACCCTGGGTACCTCGACCCAACACCGCTGACCATAGGGACCTCGCCCTAGAACTGATGATGTGTCCCCATACCTGGAGATGACATGATATGGGCCTCGCCCCTAAACTGATATGGGCCTCGCCCCTTGGGACTCATCCCGAAAACTGAAATTGCTTTGGCGTTGCTTGGCTCATTCCTACCGCTTTCTCCTTTCTTTGAACCTGTGAGCACAAAACAGAAACAAACACAAAGGTATGCAATGCATTTTCACTTACCTGGCTCGGCTGCCGCCTCGGGTTGAGTTGGATGGTGAGGTGCTGCGACCCCTGGTTCATTCCCGAACCGTGCTTCCATTCTTGGAGTGCCACTCTCGGCCTGTTCATTCCTGAACTGTACTTCCATTCCTGGAGTGCCATTCCCGGCTTGTTCATTCTCGAACTGTGTTGTGATGAGGCTTTATTCTTCCCGAGCTTTATTCCCGAACTGTTGAGATGAGGCTTCATTCCTCCTGAGCTTTATTCCCGGACTGTTGAGATGAGGCTTTATTCCTCCCGAGCTTTATTCCCGGACTGTTGAGATGAGGCTTTGTTCCCAAACTGCATTGAGATGAGGCTTTATTCCCCTGGGCTTTGTTCCCTGACTGTTGTTAACTGTGGGCTTTAT
Source organism: Zanthoxylum bungeanum (assembly GCA_019454045.1). NCBI lineage: Eukaryota > Viridiplantae > Streptophyta > Magnoliopsida > Sapindales > Rutaceae > Zanthoxylum > Zanthoxylum bungeanum. Next base: position 30,624 of record SKCR01039855.1, read on the forward strand.
CCCCGAACTGAGCTGAATGCAGGCTTTCTTCATGAACTGTACTGAATGTGGGCTTTATTCCCGAACTGCACTGGATGTGGGCTTTATTCCCGTACTGAGCTGAATGCAGGCTTTTTTCCTGAACTGAACTGAATGTGGGCTTTATTCCCGAGTTTGCTGGACGTAGGCTTTCTTCCTGAGCTGTATTGAATGTGGGCTTTATTCCCGAAATGCACTGAGTGTGGGCTTTATTCCCGAACTGTGCTGACATGAGGCTTTCTTCCCCTTGAGCTTTGTTCTCAAACTATACTGATATGAGGCTTTCTTCCCCTTGAGCTTTGTTCTCAAACTATACTGATATGAGGCTTTCTTCCCCTTGAGCTTTGTTCTCAAACTATACTGACATGAGGCTTTCTTCCCCTTTGAGCTTTGTTCTCAAACTATTACTGTGAGTTGGTCCATTCCCGAACCGTTACTGAGATGCGGTCCATTCCCGAACCTTGCTCCATTCTTGGAGTGCCATTCTCGGCGTGCTCATTCTCGAGCTGTCCATTCCCGGACTATATCTCCATTCTCGGAGTGCCATTCTCGGCGTGCTCATTCTCGAGCTGTCCATTCCCGGACTATATCTCCATTCTCGGAGTGCCATTTTCGGCGAGTGATGATGGTCCATTTCCGAACCGTGCTCCATTTTCGGAGTGCCATTTCCGGCTTGTCCATTCTTGGACTCTGTTCCATTCTTGGATTGCCATTCCCGGCTAGACTAATACCGAACTAATGTGGGCCTCGCCCCCCCAGAGTGCCATACCTGGCAAGATTGATACTGATGCTGATGTGGGCCTCGCCCCCAGACTGATGTTGATGTGGGCCTCGGCCTTGGGATTCATTCCAAATTCTGACGACGTGGGCCTCGGCCCTGGGATTCATTCCCTGGATTCATTCCAAATTCTGACGACGTGGGCCTCGGCCCTGGGATTCATTCCCTGGATTCATTCCAAATTCTGACGACGTGGGCCTCGGCCCTGGGATTCATTCCCTGGATTCATTCCAAATTCTGACGACGTGGGCCTCGGCCCTGGGATTCATTCCCTGGATTCATTCCAAATTCTGATGACGTGGGCCTCGGCCCTGGGATTCATTCCCTGTATTCATTCCAAATTCTGACGACGTGGGCCTCGACCCTAAACTGATACTGATATGGGCCTCGCCCCCAGACTGGTACTGATATGGGCCTCGCCCCCAGACTGATACTGCTATGGGCATCGCCCCCAGACTGATACTGCTATGGGCCTCGCCCCCAGACTGATACTGCTATGGGCCTCGCCCCAACTGATATTGATATGGGCTTCGCCCCTATGATTCATTCCTGAAGACTGCTGACACTGTTCTGTTGCTTTTTCTAGTTGGCTTGTATTTGACGATTTCTCTCTTTCTCCTCTGAAACCTTTTATTACAAAACAGAACAAACACGAAAAGGAATGCAGGATACGTTAAGTGTATGTATGCATGCATGGGTTAAGTCTTCTACTGGTACTCTTGGTGGCTGCTTGGTCTTTTGACAAGTCTGTCATCTTCCCTAACCAACGGGTATCTTTGATGGCAAAAAAGGGGTTAACATGATGTATGCATGAGGTGCATGAGATGCATGTAACATATAGAACATTCCAATCAATTAAAATCTTCAAACAAATCAGCTCATTATCATTTTAGAAGCTTTTGGGACAACTGTCATAAGAGTGAACCCGTCCCAGTTTAAATGGCCCAACGACTTCACGTCTTATGGCAAAGAGCCCAACTAAATCCAAATGATAATATTCCGAACACAAGCACAAGGTGGCCCATCAACATTTAGAAGCCTTCGGCCCAATCGTCATAAAATACGTTCTTGTCCCAGTTTAAATGGCCCAACAAGCCCATATCCCATGACAAATGGTCCAAATGGACCCAAACGATGATGTTCCCAAACACAAGCATAGAAGAGAGATAATGCAAACATAACAATTTTTACATAATGGCCCATCAACATTTCAGAAGCTTTGGGCCTGATAGTCATACGGTACGAACTTGCCCCAGTTTAAATGGCCCAGCAAGCCCGCATTTCTGACAATAGTCCAACTGCATCCAAATGAGGATGGTCCACAAGCACATACTCAAGGAAATAATTGTTACTTTAGCCAACCCGGTCTATGGGGGACTAGCAAGAGTATAGACAAAGGCTCTCACTGGCGAAGGATGGCCCACAACTAGGTCTCCCCACTCAAGGGTTCGAGCAACCAAGTGAGCGCACCCCTTTTTATACACTAAGGTACGTGCCAATGAGCTATGGAGTGTGACGGACTGTCAAATGGATTTCCCATTGTAGATTCCCCAGAGGGAAGGTGGAGCGAGGCTCACTTAAGTACCCAAAGCCTCTTAGGCTCTTATCGCTTGGTGTCAGGAATAAACAACGAGTCCTCCAAATTAGTCCATCACAAAAGGCTACGAGTAGATGGCTATCTAGGTGCCTTCACAGCTTTTCCTTCTAGAAAGGTAGTGAATGAAGGAAGACACCAAACCATTACCTAGCCTCAAAATGCCCTTGATTAAACCCTCACTCTATCCACTATAGACACGGTCAATTAAAACATAAATCCAAACATTACAAGACAATATTTCGGGGCCAATTCTCATATCCCCAGTGGAGTCTCCAGACTGTAGACAACAGGACCTGGGCGACGCCGTTCCTAGGCTCGCGGCCTAGTTGGGAAGTACGAAATAACATGGAGTCGCCACCCGGTGTGAACCGGGACAAAGATTTAAGGCCGCACTCACCCCTCGCAAGGGAAGACCTCAAACTGTTGGGTTCGGAATGGACCCTTACTCATGTCACTTGTAATGAAAGGATTCATGTAATAATTTAATCAGGCTCAAGTAACACTTATTTCCTAGAGCATCATGCTTCTAAATTCACATGCATAAACTGAAACTTGCACATATATCTCACATGCTTGGAAGTACAAAACAATGAACATACAATATTATTCAAAGAAATATAAGCATACATGCTAACCACACAAGCACACATGTGAGCGCTTTCTCAAGTGGTACGTGGAATTGTATCCCAAGTGCAGACCGTACTACCGTACATTCGGAATCGGCTACGGAATTTACGTCTGGGTTTCCATCCGATATACCACAAGAAATAATACTCGAATGTTATCATAGCATAAGTACATGAATCACAACACATTAAGTCAATACAAAAGTGAATGATACAACCTATGGGATAAACATGTTATTACGGGGTGCAAAGGAAGACAACCAATATGGATACAAACACACATGTGATGACTCAATACAGTGTACTCGCGTTCGTGTAGCGTTCGTAGACGCGTTCGAACGGAACCAGACCTGATGCATAATAAGACTAAGAAAGTGCGTGTACGTTCGCGTAGCGTTCGTAAACGCGTTCGAACGGTAAACAGAAGGTTCGCGTTCGTATGGCGTTTGATAACGCGTTCGAACGTAAATGAAACAGAATGTTCACGTTCGTATGGCGTTTGATAACGCGTTCGAACGTAAATGAAACAGAATGTTCGCGTTCGTGTGGCATTTGTGAACGCGTTCGAACGGAAATGAGACCTGATGCATAACAAGGCAAAATACATGCGCGTTCGAGTTGCGTTCGTAAATGCGTTCGAACGGGAACAGACCTGATGCATGAATTGGTACGCAATACATAATTGACAAAATAAAGGGGGCGCGGCGAAGTACTGCCGTAAAGGTGGCCCTTTTAGGGCTCTTGATCTCTCAAAGAGTGGACCTTTAGACCAACATACTAAGCCCATGCGCTCGACTGAATCATGCATACAAAGGATTAAAAGCAATAATATTAAACATAGTGTGCTCGATTGAACGTATCTTGTATCCAACCGAACACACATCAACCGGCGCGGCAAAGCATCGTGGTAAGGACTTTAGCCCCTCCCCATAGGGGATCTCACATCACACTTACTAAGCCCATGCACTCGGATGAATCATGCATACGAAAACAAAGACAAACATATCAAACTAAGTATGTCCGATTGAACGTATCTCGCATTCAACCGAACACACATCAATCGGTGCGGCAGAGCATCGTGGTGAAGGATTTTAACCCTTCTAATTAGGGGACCTTTCATCGCACTTACTAAGCCCATGCACTCGATCGTATCATACACGAATAAACAACATGCAGAATTTAAATGACTAGAAATAAATAAACCAAAGCAACACAAAACAAGAGAGGGTTCCGTTTACTCAAGTGGTACGTGGAGTTGTGTCCCAAGTACAGACCGCACTACCGTCCATTCGGATTCGGATACGGAATTTACGTCTGGGTTTCCATCCTATATACCACAAAAGACGACACTCTTCTATTCATCCAAGCCACAACATGCATCCATAAACGACTCTCATGCGAATAAAATTCAATAATAAAATAAACGAATATAAACTAATGAAAAAGTGCCCTCAGGTCTAACTTTTAAGTCGTCTCTTGGACTCGCGTTTCACGAAGATCGGAAGGGGTAAAGCTCCGCAACTCTTCCGGTTCACTGGTTCACTGCTCTCGTTCGTTGCCTTACTGTTTTGGGTAGTCTTCCTCCGTCTTTTGCTGCTGTTTTGACTCCGATTCGCTGCCGCTGCTACTGTTTTGCTGCTGTATTTTAGTTACTGTTTTTGGGGATGTTTAAGGACTGTTTTGGTGTTCTTTTTGGTGTGATTTTCGGTGGTGTGGGGGGTTATTTTAGTGTAATTTTTGATGGTGTGGGGGTAAGGATTAAGGGAATGATATGCTTGTGATGTCTTGGGTTTCTTGCTACAAATCTTGTGTGAATTATGTGTATGAGCTAGAGAGGTTGGAGAGAGAAGGCTTTCTTGTGTGAATGAGCTAGCTAGCCTTGAGAAGGTTGGTGAAGGGTTCTTTTTATAGGCAAAGGGTTAGGGCTTGAAAAGGAAAGGGATTTGTGTATTTAAAAAGGGATATGATTTGGTGTTGGACAAGGAAAGAAAGGGATTTGATTGGCTTGGATTAGGGAGGTTGAATATTTAGTTTATGTTGATTAGGCATACAATATTTTAAGTTTGGGAATAATATATTGGTTGATTGATTTTAACTTTGTATGATTATATTTGATTGGTTTAGATTAGGCATTTAGTTTGTTGATTGATTTTAATTAGGCATGCAATTTCTTTAATTTGTGTAAGTATTTTATTTAATTTGGTATGTGATTTTTAGATTTATTTTTATTTCACCATGTTTTAAATATGTGTTTTAAGTGGGCTTGGGCGTGTGGGCCAAGGTTTGGGCGAATTGGGCTTAATGTGAGGCTAGCAGCAAAACCAGAATTACTGACACCGTTCGAACGCATCATCGAACACATCACGAACGCCCGCAATCCGTTTGACGTTCGAACGTAAACACGAACGCAGCACGAACGAAAACAGTGAACCTTGTTTATTCTGAATTTCCCCTTCCGATGTCCGTTTCCCGTGACCTCCGTGACTTAAAAGGTATTGTCTCCAAAATGAGACTCATCATAGGGACTAATGCGTAAAAATGCAGTGCCTACAACGGAGCCTTTTAATTTCTTGGAAGGACCCCCCTGCCGAGCTGAAGTTCTTTTACTCGGAGCCTCCTCCTCCTCCTCCAATTCCCGCCCTAACTGAGTGTCCACAGCTCCAAATTGGCGCTTCCTTCTCATGGAAGGTTTTGGGGGTTATCAGGACAGATAACACCCATTAGAGACGCCCCGGGAGATGAAGATGGGCCCAGAGAGCTCGGTCGTTCTACCCCCTCAGCCACCTTCTTAGCTTCAGAAGATTCAGGTCGCTTTCGGGAAGTGTCAGCTCCACCAGGACTGGTTTTCTTTGAAACGCCGGCCAACCGATCAAGGTACCTCGGTCTCTTTGACATACCTATAAGAAAGCAAAAATAAAAAGAAAATCAGGACCCGAGCATATTGTAAAGAGAGAAAAAAAGAAACAACATGAAACGTGCTCAATAAACATAAGAGTTGGTTAGAATATCAGTATAAACCTACCTATCCGACTATGGACCTCCGGAGGGACGGTCCGAATAAGGCCCGACTCAACAAAAGCTGCATCATTAACTAACTCCCTCCGGTGGGCGGCATACCCCCGAGCCCAATGTACCCGCCTCCGGACCTGACGAGAAACCTTAAGAGCATCCCGCCAACAAGCTGGGAGGAACCAGAGAAGTTAGAAGCCTAACGTAAAAACTAAAAACAGGAACAAAAAATGGGGGGTATTAAAACTCCTAACCTCCCGCTCTGAAGATGTCCGGGACCGAGACGTCCTCTAAGTAAAATCGCAGGACCCGTCCCCAATCTCCTGTGGCCCAAAACCAAAGATCCTTGAAGTTTTTGTTGGAGTCGGGGAGCTTACGGACGACGTTGGAAGAATCAGCATACGCAGAGAGGTAGTACCATCCATGGTGCGACCTAGGGTTAGCCTTCAGCCGGTATAATCTCTTCACTTCTTCGAAAGAAGGCTCGCTAAACCCCGCTCGGTGCCAGACCACATGCATGCCGGCCAAAATCCGCCAGCTGTTCACACTCAGTTGACAAGGAGCAATCTCCATCTCGGCCAGCATCCAAGCGAAATAACGTTGCATCGGCAGCCGCAGCCCACACTCGAAAAAAGCAGGAAGAAGTGCCACCGAGCCCTCATCAGGTTGACTAGCACGATCCATCGGAACGGGAACGTCAAGGGCAATATCTATTGGAATATCGTATCGCTGCCGCAATAGTGCTAGATCGTCCTCAGTTATCTTGGAAGGCCGATTCATATCCAAAGCCGAGCTATCAAGATCATCGGGCTCTGGATCCCTCAGGGGGACCCTCCGGTGATAAGTGTATTGCTCAACTTCGGAAGGGGTAGGGGTAGTATCAAGATCTTCCACACTGGGTGCCCCCGAACCCGAGGAAAGCTCTTCAGTAGGGGGGAGTCGAGGGTCTAACAGGTTTTAAAGAGGAAGATTTGTTGTCATACATTCCTGACATTCGAAGAAATGGAAAAGAATGGGGGAATCGGTCTATAACTAAAAACTACTCAGAGCCGCCGTCTCAACTAGGCAGGTGGGTTCTAAGTGCCCTAAGCAAAAACCAACAAGCTATAAATCTTTCCCCAGCAACGTTCAAAAATAACAACAGATTCACAACACACAACTGCGAAGAGGTCGTTCAGAAGACTTACTTGTTCTTTTCGGAAAGGTTAAAGGTTGTACAGTACGGTTTGCCCGTCCCTTATGTTCACAGGTCACGGCGGAGAGAGAGAAAGAAAATCCGCGGTTGAAAGAAACTCCAATAGCACTGAGTTGAACGAGTCACGGGTGGAACAAGGAAACGTTTACAGGTAGGAAGAAAAAAAAATTGCCAAAAGGATTGCACAGTGAAAGCCTCGTCCTCTTATAGTCATGATCAGGACGCTCGTGGCCGTTGGATCAAAATAAGAAACTCGGATGAACGCCAAGTGTCAACCGCAAATGAGGTCTACCAAAATTAAACAGACGGTTGAGATCAGCGCACTGTGAAGACGCCTCTACACGGTTGATTCGCTTCCTTTTTGGCGGGAACCCGACGGATGTTTGACAAGTGTCAAAACTAGAAGAAACCCTAAAGATGATTTGATGGGCATTTAGACAGACATGACTGTTGCGCGTCTCAAGAAAAGGCGTTTGAAAAGAAGCGACGGAATAGTTTAATACCGGATCGATCCCCAACAGAGTAAATCGGCACACCATCTTTATATATTTCCCGGCACCAACTTGTACACTCGTTGGAACCAAGAAATAGGGGACAGATGTTGATGGTGTTTTCAGGCACTATGATATTTAAAACAGCACGACGATGATAGAAGGGTAATTCCCTGCTTGGGTGAGATCGTTAAATCCAACCCGATCACTTTGCAATAAAAGAACAAGCACCTTACGGTTTCAAACCGACCACAACAGATATAGACCGAGCACTTTATGACCGGCAACCGATCACTTGGGTTAAGATAACCGGGCACTATCAGGTCGACAGCAGCATTCTCAGTATAAAAGAATATCATGACCGACCTCATGAAGACCGACCAGATGGCGAGATATGCTCAAGAAGATGACACCCTATTCTTGCGGATAAGATACACAAGTTATCCTACTTTCACTAGGAAATGAGTCAGAATCCAAAAAGGAATAAGAAAAGTGAAGGCAATATTAGACTAGGAATCCTTGCAAGAGGAGAACACTGATTCGACCAGGAATTCTTATACAAATAGGAGTCTGATTTCTGTACTATTATAAATAGGAGGGCAGAGTATGTGTAAAGGGATATCTGAATCATCAAGCTCTGACTTGTAGAAAACAAAAAGAGACCTGAAAAGGGTGCTTGAGTAATAAAAGTATCATCCTGTGTGTGTCCGTGGACGTAGGTCGGATCCAAATCCACCGAACCACGTTAAATCTCCTTGTTGATTGGTGTGTTTATTTGTTTTTTTGCTAAATTTGCTTTTGGTCCCCCATAATCAAACAAATTCACTATTGGATGGGGATTACCTCGGAATTGATATTCCTATATTACCCTGAGACCAAAATCCACCGTCAACAGAATATAAATGAAAAAATAAATAAAAAAGTTTTTCCGGACCAATATAGGTCTACCTGGATCTAGACAAGATATACTAAAGTCTGGGTTAGATTTTTTTTTTAGATTCAAATACTGTCGAATTTTGGTCCAGAATTTACCATCTCCATTTAGAAGTGAGTTATGGAAACTTTGAAGAAAATGGAAAAAAAAAAAAAAACTTTATATTCCATAAGTCATTTTTATTTAAAAATAATAATTAATAAATAAATAAAATTTTCCATTAGATCAAAATATAATTTAAGTCGACAAGATTTTCACAAATGTCCCGCTTACAAAGAAGAAGAGTTGTTAGCAGATCCAGGAGACATTCATCCAAGCTCTCCTGTTCCTGTCGTACCGGTTAATCGTAGTCTTAAGAAAAAGTAATTTTAGAGCTTGTACGGTTTATTGAACATTACAATTGGTTTATTAAGAAATAGGTGTGAAAATTAATTATATGGTTCATTTATCTCCACCCATAGACAACAAATTCTTAAATATGTGTTAAATATTTCTTTAAAAATTTACTAACTCACACAAGTAATAAAGAAATATTGATTCTAAAAAAAAATGTAAGAGAGCAAAAACTTTATCATACAAAGTTTATTTTGACTTAAATAAACTATAAAACAACAGTCGAAGCATTCATCACATATATTTCTCATCAAATGAAAATACATATTGCAAACTGGAAGCTTAGTACAGGAAATTCCTAAAAGGCTCTCTCAAGAGAACAAAGTCACAGTAACATACCACCATTTTTGTTTTCTGGAGTTCGCAAATTTCATAGGCTAAACGAGGGATTCGAGATTTGAGAGTTAGACCTTACAACTTCCTCATGAGGAGAAACAGCCTTTGATCAAGCTCGAAGTGAGAGACATAAGATGGATCCCCCTTGAGCATCATCAGAAGCCCACCATATGAAACATATAATTCCCTAGTAAAAGACAACAGGATAAATCACTTTTATCACCAGTAATGTGTTGAAGACAGCAAGTCTTTGAGGAAGCCAGCAAATGTCAAAATGCATACAGCATGCAGAATGAGCCAAAGCTCAGCCGAAAGTTGAGATGACAGCATGCAAGTTGGCAAAAGCTGTCCAAGACGTGTGACACTGTTCACGCGTCTTGGGCACTATAAAATGGAGCCTTGAGTCCATTGTTCATCATCCCGGAAATCCCTAAATGTGTGTGAAAGTGTAGTGAGAGTGATTGGTGAGAGTTTTTTTGTAAAGCTTGTATTGGAAGCTTTGTAATTCTTTTGTGGGTATATAAAAGAAGAGTTTTCTCTCAAATTATCCTCTATTATTGTGTGTTTATTCACAACAAGTGGTATCAGAGCTACGGTTCCACGGAGGGATCCCGAAACTCGGAAACGGAGATTCGGTTCGGAAAGTCGGTTCCGACAAAAGTTGTCGAAAATCGATTTTGAGCATATCATAGGACTTTTCACGGCGAGACGAGCACGGTGATATTTTCCGGCGATCGAACGGAGGTCCCAGCTTCCCGCACGCGCCGCACGCGCCAGGCAGAGAGCTCCACACGCGCTCCACGCGCAGTCACGCGCCGCACGCGCCGTCTGAAGGTTGAAGACGACCACGTCAGCGCCACGTCATTCGACACGTGTCGCCCAGTCAGCGCCACGTCAGCGCACAGTCAGCGTCCAGTCAGCGCGCAGTCAGCATCCAGTCAGCAGCCACGTCATCCGCCACGTCAGCAGAACTGCCACGTCAGCGGTGCCTGGTAAATTTCGGATAGGTCCCTGAACTTTAGGGAAAGTACAATTTAGCCCATATACTTTCAGATATTTTCAATTTAGTCCCTGAACTTTTTGGAAATTGGCAATATAGTCCCTGAACTTTTCCGTAATTGCACATTTGCCCCTGAATTTTCGGAAATTGCACTGTGACCCCTGTAATTTCTGGAATTTGCAATTTGGTCCCTGTGTTGGATTTTGACAAACGAAGTGTCATTTCCACCATTTTCGGCCATTTCGGACGCAACGGTGAGGTCCGTTTTTTGAAATTCTGCTTAGAATTTTATGATGGAGGGGAGCAACGGAAAAATGGTTTTGTTAACCAGTACCAATTATTTCACATGGAGATGAAGGATGAAAGACCTTCTGTATGTGAAGGACTATGATGGATCGGTGTTTCTGGAGCAGAAACCAAAAGGAATGACCGATGGAAAGTGGGCTAATATTCACCAGAAAACATGCAGTACTATTCGTCAGTGGATCGACGATAGTATCGTTAACCATGTTAGTGAAGAAACAAATGCACGTGTCTTATGGAGAAAGCTGGAGGAGCTTTTTCGAGCAAAGACTGGAAACAACAAGCTGTACTACATCAAGAAGATGATGGGTTTGAAATATCATGAGGGTACAGCTGTGGCGGATCATATCAACGATTTCCTCGGAACCATGAAGGAATTGTCTGGATTGGGCATAGACTTCGGAGATGAGGTAAATGGCTTAATACTCCTTAATACGTTACCAGAATCTTGGGAAACGTTCAGATCTACGGTGATCAATTCAGCCGCAGATGGGAAAGTCACTATGGAGATGGCAAAGACCAGGATCTTCGAGGAAGAAAAGAGGACGAGAATGTAGGAGTCAGCATCAGCCTCAACCTCAGAAGCTCTAGTGACAGAAAAGAACAACAGAAGTGGGAGGAGTAAAAGCCGAGGCCCAAGGAGATCAGACAAGAACCGGGGGAAATCAAGAATGAGGGATATTGAGTGCTATCACTGCAAAAGAAGAGCCATATGAAGAGGGACTGTTACAAGTTGAAGAACGAGCAGTCCAGGAGAGATGGCGACTCTAATCAAGAAAGAGTTGTTACTACCACCGAAAAAACCTCCAAAGAATTTTGCATAATGTATGAAGAAGCTGTTGTGAATCTTGCCAGCCACGAGACCGGTTGGGTGATAGATAGTGGCGCATCCATACACGCCACATCTCGCAGAGACTTTTTTTCATCTTACACACCAGGGGACTACGGTGCTGTAAGGATGGGGAATGACGGACAGTCCAAAGCCGTCGGTATTGGAGACATCTGCCTTGAAACAGAGAACGGGACAAGGCTAGTGTTGAAGGGAGTCAAGCACATCCCAGATATCCGGTTAAACCTGATCTCAACAGGCAAGCTGGATGATGAAGGGTTTCTGCAGCACCTTTAGTGACGGATGCTGGAAGCTCACTAAAGGATCAATGGTGGTGGTGGCACGAGGTAAGAAAGACTCAACTCTGTATTTGATGCATGCTAAGCTTTCCAATAGTAGCATAAATACAGTCAACAGTAATGAGGCAGCCGAGCTGTGGCATAAAACTCGGTCACATGAGCCAAACAGGGATGGAGATACTACGCAGGCGGAATGTTCTTCCGGAATTGAAGAACTCACACTTACGGAAGTGTGAACACTGCATGCTGGAAAGCAGAACAGAGTATCCTTCCAGAGCTCCCCGCCTCAACGGAAACCGGAGGTACTAGATCTCATACATTCAGATGTATGTGGTCCGATGCAGATACGAACACTCGAAGGGTCACTGTATTTTGTGACATTTATTGATGATCATTCAAGGAAGATCTGGGCATACACCTTGAAGAGAAAAGATCAAGTGCTTGGAGTGTTCAAGGAGTTTCATGCTTTGGGGAGAGAGAGAAACCGGCAAGAAACTGAAGTGCATCAGAACAGACAATGGTGGAGAATACAGAGGTCCGTTTGATCAGTACTGCAAGATGCAAGGAATCAGACATCAAACGACACCTCCGAAGACACCTCAGCTGAATGGCCTAGCTGAGAGGATGAACAGAACCTTGTGCGAGAGAGGATCAGAAGCTTGCTGTCACAAGCCAAGCTGCCGAAGACATTTTGGGGGGAGGCACTCATCACAGCAGTACATGTTTGAACATGTCCCCAGCGGTCGCACTGAAAGGTAATGTTCCTAACCAAGCCTGGACAGGTAAAGAAGTGTCATACGGGCACTTACATGTCTTTGGGTGCAAAGCTTATGTACACATCCCAAAGGACGAGAGATCCAAGCTTGATGCAAAGACGCGACAATGTGTCTTTATTGGCTATGGTCAGGATGATTTCAGCTATAAACTCTATGATCCTGTGGAGAAGAAGATTGTCAGAAGCCGAGATGTTGTCTTTGTTGAAGACCATACCATAGAAGATATCAGAAAGGAGATAAAGACAACGCCCCAGCAATACAGAAATGTGAATCCAGAACCTCATACACCGGTGCCAGTGCGAGTTGAAGATGAGGTTCCCAGACATGAGGGTACAGGTGATGAAGCTCCCAGAGATGATGATCATGATCAACCACCAGTACCAGAAGTTCCACCAACAGTTCCACAGAGAAGGTCTGACAGAGAAAGGCGACATTCAACCAAATACTCTGCATATGAGTATGTGCTGCTTACTGACGGGGGAGAACCCGAGAGCTACCAGGAGGCTGTGGAAACAGAGGACAGAGAAAAGTGGGAGGAAGCCATGCAAGATGAGATGAAATCTTTGCATGACAATAACACTTTTGAGTTGGTGAAATTGCCAAGAGGCAAACGGGCTTTGAAGAACAAATGGGTGTACAGGGTGAAGCAACAGGAGCACACTTCACAACCCCGGTACAAAGCCAGACTAGTTGTCAAGGGATTCAATCAGAGGAAAGGTATTGACTTCGATGAAATCTTCTCTCCTCTAGTTGTGAAGATGTCATCCATCAGAGTGGTGTACTCAGCTTAGCAGCAAGCCTCGACTGGAAGTTGAGCAGATGGATGTCAAGACCGCATTTCTTCACGGAGATCTGGAAGAAGAAATTTACATGGAGCAACCAGAAGGCTTCAGAGTCAGCGGGAAAGAGGACTATGTGTGCAGACTCAGGAAAAGCCTCTACGGTTTGAAACATGCACCGAGACAGTGGTACGTGAAGTTTGAGTCAGTTATGGGGGAGCAGGGGATACAAGAAGACCTTTCAGACCATTATTTTTCGTTCAGAAGTTTTCTGACGATGATTTTATCATCTTACTGTTATATGTAGATGATATGTTGATAGTTGGCAGGAATCAATCGAGGATTGATAATTTGAAGCAGCAACTGAGTAAGTCTTTTGAGATGAAAGACTTGGGGCCAGCTAAGCAGATTCTTGGCATCAGGATCGGACGTGATCTGAAAGCCAGGAAGTTATACTTGTCACAGGAGGAGTACATCGAGAAGTACTTCAGATATTCCAGATGGACAAGGCTAAAGCGGTTAGCACTCCTCTTGCTACCCACTTTAGATTGAGTACGCAGCAGAGTCCCTCTACTGAGACAGGGAAGGAGGAAATGAAACAGGTTCCATACACCTCAGCAGTGGGAAGTCTAATGTATGCCATGGTGTGCACGAGGCCAGACTTAGCACACACAGTTGGATTGGTCAGCCGGTTTATGTCAAACCCAGGACGGGAACATTGGAATGCTGTCAAATGGATTAATGCGGTATCTTCGAGGCACTTCCAAGATGAGGTTATGTTTTGGAAGCAGCGACAAGCCAGTGTTGATGGGCTACACACCGATTCAGATATGGCAGGAGATGTGGATACCCGTAAGTCTACTTCGGGGTATCTGATTACTCTCTTAGGAGGAGCTGTGGCATGGCAGTCGAGGTTGCAGAGGTGTGTTGCACTTTCTACAACAGAGGCAGAATTCATTGCAGCTACAGAAGCTTGCAAGGAATTGCTGTGGATGAAGACATTCGTCCAGGAATTGGGTTTCAAGCAGGAGAAGTACATTTTGTACTGCGATAGCCAGAGTGCTATCTATCTCGGTAAAAATTCCACCTTTCATTCGAGGTCAAAACATATCGATGTGAGGTATCACTGGATACGGGACGTCCTGAGCTCAAGGCTGTTAGAACTCAGGAAAATTCACAACCGACGACAACGGTGCCGATATGTTCACGAAGGTTTTACCGAAGGAAAAGCTTGAAATCTGTCGTGCCATAGCCGGAATGACAAAACTCTCCACATAGTCAGAGTGGGGAGATTCAGAGAACTACGATTGGCTTGATCCCAACTCAGGGTACGTAGGCAGTCATACAGATGCAGCCAGTGGAGGATCCTTTTAGAGGATCCGAATTGGATGATTGATGGTCGGCTCAGATTTTGTGGAAATCTTCACTGAGGGGGAGATTTGTTGAAGACAGCAAGTCTTTGAGGAAGCCAGCAAATGTCAAAATGCATACAGCATGCAGAATGAGCCAAAGCTCAGCCGAAAGTTGAGAGGACAGCATGCAAGTTGGCAAAAGCGTGTCCAAGACGTGTGACACTGTTCACGCGTCTTGGGCACTATAAAATGGAGCCTTGAGTCCATTGTTCATCATCCCGGAAATCCCTAAATGTGTGAAAGTGTAGTGAGAGTGATTGGTGAGAGTTTTTTGTAAAGCTTGTATTGGAAGCTTTGTAATTCTTTTGTGGGTATATAAAAGAAGAGTTTTCTCTCAAATTATCCTCTATTATTGTGTGTTTATTCACAACATAATGAGATGCCAGTAAACTTCAGCAAAAAATGAACTTTTAAGTCAACTGTACTGCCTGAGCGGCGATGACCGAGGTCCAAAGATGAATGCATAATCATAAAACAGAACAGTGAATGATATGGGTATTGGTTCATACGCCTTAAGTGATTTCCCAGAACCTTCATCAGAAATCTTGAATAGCTTCCCATGCATAATGTATTCATACTTGTCAGCAAGTGACTTCCTCCCACCCTGGAACAATAAGAGTACAGTTCATTATAAGTCTAGGGTAGCAGCTATAACAGCTAAAAGCAAACGAGGGACAGTTAACACAGTCCAAAACAAATGCCAAAGATGTATACAATTTAAGGTGTAGTAATTTGTGTTGGTAGTTACATTGATAAATTATATATTATGGTCCGAGGGTTATCTGATATTGCTTTAGGTCAGGTAACACATTCTATGATTCTTCCTCCTCGGTGTTTCTACCATGTTCAGCAGACATTCTTTGAATTTAAATCAATGCAAGCTCTACATCTCATATATGCATTTGTCACACACTTGGCTTTTATCTGTAGGCACTTATAATCTACCTTAATCACACTTAGCTTTTATTTGTATGCACTTATCATCCACATTAATTCTGATTTGAGTGCACTCTTATTCTATAACATCTTTCACTGCCTGGCTTCTATACTAAGTCATAAATACTGGCTTTATATTCAAACATCTTTATCACCAAATCACATGGCAGTTTCAATTTAGACATGAAAAACATTGATTACTTATTTCTACAGAAAAACAAAAGGAATCATCAACTTTGTTATTTTCAAGAAACACCCATTTCCAATATTTACAAGGTTATTGAGACATTGTGGAAAAGAAAAGCTTGGTGTCAAGAAACAATGAAGCACTAAAATCTGACCCAGGGGCAACTTATGAGGAAATGGCCCCACTACTTCTAAGTTGAAGGACCTGATATGATACCTGTAGGAGTTTGTATAGAAATAATGGGGGAAGTCCCACATCTAAAATGTATAGAGAATATGAAAGGTTTATAAGTGTATTCTCAACACTTATATTAAATTGGAAAAAGCAAGTGGGCTTGGGCTTGGGCTTTGTTGATGTATGGTTGGCATGGCATTTAAATATTGATATATATTAATTATACAAAGCTCGTTTGGTAGCTAAAGGATACCGTCAAAAACAAGGACTTGATTTCTTTGACACATACTCACCAGTAACCAGAATAACATCTATAAGGATGTTAATAGCGATTGCAGCAATCTATAATTTGGAAATACATCAAATGGATGTAAAAACTGCATTCTTAAATGGTGAGTTGGATGAAGAAATTTATATGGAACAACCTGAAAGGTTTGTAGCAAAAGGAAAATATAAAAAAGTGTGTAAACTTGTGAAGTCACTTTATGGACTTAAACAAGCGCCCAAACAATGGCATGAGAAATTCGATCATACAATGTTATCACATGGATTTCGGATCAATGAATGCGATAAATGTGTTTACATCAAGAAAATGAATAATGAGTCATTTGTCATTGTATGTTTATATGTTGATGATATGCTCATCATGGGACCGAATTTAAGTGTCATAAACTCCACAAAGAAAATATTGAATTCGACCTTTGACATGAAAGACATGGGAAAAGCTGATGTTATCTTAGGAATTCGAATTCAAAGAAGTAGTGATGGTTATATTCTAAGCCAATCGCACTACGTGGAAGCGATTCTTCGGAAATTTGGACATTTTGATAGTAGTCCATCTAAAACTCCTTTTGATCCAAAGAGTACATTAAAGAAAAATGTTGGGGATAGTGTGTCACAACTAGAATATTCTCGTATAATTGGGACATTACAATACATCACGAATTGTACTAGACCAGATATTGCCTACTCTGTAAATAGATTGGCAAGATATACGAGTAATCCTTCAAATGATCATTGGGATGCTTTAGTTAGAGTATTAAAATATCTTAAATACTCAATGAAGTATGGATTGCATTATACCAAATATCCACCAGTATTGGAAGGATATAGTGATGCCAATTGGATTTCGAATGCTACAGAAAAAACAACAAGTGGATATGTGTTTACACTTGGTGGAGCTGCAGTATCATGGAAATCACAAAAACAAACGTGCATAGCACGTTCAACAATGGAATCAGAATTCATAGCCTTGGATAAAGCTGATGAAGAAGCGGAATGGCTAAAGAATTTCTTGGAAGATATTCCAATGTGGCCACAACTTGTGACGGCCATATGTGTGCACTGTGACTGCATGGCTGCTATTGGGAGAGCAAAGAGCCATATGTATAATTGGAAGTCAAGGCACATAAGACGAAGACATAACACTATAAAACATATGCTCTCGACTGGCGTTATTTCCATTGATTTTGTAAAATCAAAGGAGAATATTGCAGATCAATTAACAAAGGGTATACCAAAGGAGCAAGTGTTATACTTATCGAGGGGAATGGGCTTAAAGCCAACATAATGAGAAGTAACTTAGCGGAAACCCAACCTAGCAATTTGGTAAATCAAAGTCTAGGTTCAATGTGGAAAACTAGTTGGGTGAAACTTAAGTAATAGAGCATAGCAAGCTGTTCATTCCTATGATAAGAGAAGTTATGCTGTTTATGATGATAAGGATGAATGATTGATCATTCTTAATGACAAATTAGTATTATACGATACTATAAATTTTGTGTCACCTATATAGGAGTAATGTGGGGTCGCATTTATGAGAATAATATGGCTAAATTCTCTAAAGCTCCTATGAATCCAGGATTGTTCAGGACCAAAATGAACACAACCGTATGAATTAAAAGGTGTCAAAATTCGATATGTGTGATACTTATTGTCTTGATTTATGAAATGTAATGAACAATTCAATGTCTCTTTGATAAACTCGGATGCCCATGTCAGAAGTGAAAAACCTTTCGTTGGCATGATGTAACCTTTTATCTCCAAACAAATAAGATATTTATATATTCCAAGTAATATATGATATTCTCTATTAATAGCATTATAGCAACCTAATAGTTGGCTAATTGAAGTTTAATATCTGCCACTGTTTGAAATGACAAACAACCGTGGAATTTTTTTTTAAATTAACTCAACACCACAAGATGGATCATCAGCTCCATACAAGATGAAAAAAAACAAGAAGAGCAAGCTTACCGGAGTATAATAGCCGGTGTCTGTGTGAAGTCCAGCTTGCTGCATACAACAAAAGCCACCGAATGTTTTGTTGACAAATTGGCAGGGGAAGCTGGCAAGGAAGCTGGCAACAAGCATGCTGTCGAAGTTGGTGGAAGCTGGAAGAAAACGTGTGACACTGTTCACACGTTTTCTGCCCTATAAATTTGAGCCCTCAGAATTATTGTAACCATCCCAAATGAGTGTGTGAATATTGTATAGAGAGTGAGGTTTTTCTTTGAGTTTCTTGTTGTAAACTTGTGTATTTTATTCTTGGAGTAATAAAATACAATTCGGTTTTTCCTCAAATCTTCTCTAAAGTGATCGGTAAATCATTACAAGTGGTATCAGGAGCTTTGGTTCTTCATTGAGATCGAAAAACCGAAGAACGGAGTTCGGTTCGGAAAATTCGAATTCCGGAAAAGTTGTCAAAAATTCATTTTGAGGGTACCATCAGCTAGTTCACGGAGAGACGAGCACGGCGATATTTTCCGGCGACCGATCCGACGTCCAGAACGGCCACACGTGCCAACCAGAGAGCATCCCATGCGCCCCCAGTCACAGCACGCGCAGCGCGTGTGGCTCAAGGTTGAAGACGACTTGCGTGGCTGCCACGTCACTCCACGTCAGCGCACAGTCAGCGCCACATCAGCGCATAGTCAGTGCCACGTCAGCAAAACCGGTCCCCCTGCCACGTCAGTAGCTTGGTAAATTTCATTTAGCCCCATGAAGTTTTGAAATTTATAGTTTTGCCCCAGAACTTTTAGGAATTTACAAATCAGCCTAGGTGTCGGATTTAGACCAACGAAGTATCTATTCCACCATTTTCGACCGTTCCGGACGCAACGGTGACCTCGGATTTGTGAAATTCAACCCCGATTTTAGTATATTTTCATTTTAAACTTTAAAGCTTAAAATGGAAATGGAAGATACCCATTCTGGTGCAATGATTAAACTGACTGCCACTAATTACTCTGTCACGACCCCCTCCCTAGAGCGGGCCCAACCCTAGAAAGGGGTCCGCGAATCACTTCAGCTCGAGCACCTATATGTCATACAATTGAACCAAAAGTTCGCAAGAAATATAATATCCCATAAAATGCAATCCAAATAAATCCCAATAAGTGTTTACATCACAATAATGTCTGAAAACATGAAAGTCATCTTAAATGTCTTATTTCAAAGCCAAAAGAAATGTCTGGACCGACCCGACTGACGGCTATGGAAACGAAGCAAATTCCTGGTACTGATACTGCTACTGCAGCGCTGGCGAACTACCTGGGATGGTTGGGAAAGGGGGTGAGCTTAAAGAGCTCAGTAAGTAAAAACACTCATACACTCAACATGACCTCACCAACAAATATGAAATGATAATTAATATATGAATAACAGTTAAGATATATATAATAGTTGTCTCAGACAGAACATACTCATAACAACACATCTCAATCAAACAAGGTTTGCTATCCGGATTCGGTATAATAATGGATTGAAACCATTGGGAGAGTCCCTCTCTTACCCCCAAGGTTTCCCACCATATAATCCCGCATAATATGCAATAGGGGGATTTAACCACACGCCTCTGCTAAACTCGCATAAATCTCGCATAATCTCGTATATCCAACCATTATCATACAAAATCCGGAAGCACAACAATCAACTCATACTGCATCCAATACAACACATCTCATCGCATTTCATCCATCAACTCATCTCAAAATCACATAGTACTCAATACTTCATTTCATATTACAAATATACAATTATATCTCAAATTAGTATTCACCATTTATGTTATCATGCTATCATTTTTTATATCAATATTCCAACATGCATCTATAAATATTTATCCATATTATATTATGTAACTCACATATCAAACATCAATCATCAAACATTTATGTTAAGAGAATCATCGTGCTTTGTACTTACCTCAATCCACGCAAAACTCTCTATATCTATATGTCCTTGCTAAAATCTGGAAAAAGTGTAAAATTACGATCAGGCCCCTATATTTTATCAAAATTACGATTTTACCCCTAAACTTTCCAAATTTGCAATGTAAACCCAAAACTCTACAATATTATCAATTTAGACCTAAAACTTCCAATTATCTCATATTACTCTCTAAAAATCAGAATTTACTCATTTAGGTCCCTAAACATGCTAAATTACGAATAAGTCCCAAAACTTTCAAAGTATTATAAATACACCCCTAAAACTGTAAAATATAACGTACCGAGCTCCAACGACTTCAGAATTTCAGAGTTAGGTGGTCCACATACAGCACACGTCACGAGGGTCACAACGGCAGTGGTCGTAGCAGCGGATACTCGACGATCACCGACGAATAATCGAACCCCGTTAACTTTCGTTCTAGGTTCGTTTCACGATAACCGAAGGTCCGAATTGGGCAAATGAGGTGTCTAACCTGCGTATCTCGATGAGACGAAGATTCTGGTCTGGGAGGTGTCGACCACGCACGGCGGCGCGTGGGGCGCGTGAAGCGACGGCTAGGGGGCGCGTGGAAGCGCGTGAGGCGCGTGCGGAGGTTTCAGGCTATCGGACCGGCGACGTTGGATTCGTCTCGGCGAAGGGATTCTCCTGGAGTGGTCACTCACCGGAAAAGATGATCAGACGGTGATGAAATCTCTGATTCTCTCTCCTATCCACCTTTTCTCTCTCTCTTCTGTACTCTCTCTCTCTCTACGGTTTTGCTTTTCTGAAGTTTACTCACTGATCTCTCTCCACCCTTTCTCTCTGCTTGCTCTCTTCTGAAATTCTCAATCCAACAATAAGGCAATTAGAGTTTGTTTATAAAGAATGAGTCAAGTAGATTATACAATGTTAGTGGGGTATGTAAAGACTGCATTATGGAAAGTTGACGTGAAGAAAATGCTGGGTGGTGATGTGAAGGATATAATGGATATTGACTCAACAAAGAATAAATAATGGTTATCACATACTCACTCTGGAGACCTAAGATGATAGATTTTTTACATTGTAAAGATTTGTTTGATGTCATCGAGTTGAAGGGAGTGAAACCAGAGTCTGTTAAAGAGTATGACAGGAATAAACTCAACAACATAACTTTGGGTCAGATTAGGCAGTGGATCAGTCACAGTGTCTTCCACCACGTAGCACAGGACACAGATGCTTATGAAATATGGAGGAAATTGGAAGACATGTTCCAGGACAAAATAGCTCGGAATAAAGCATTAATCATGAGGCGTTTGGTGAACCTGAAGCTGCGGAGTGGAACTTCCGTTGCGGAACACACCAACGAGTTCCAAAGCCTGGTGAACCAGTTGTCTGCAGTAGACATGCAACTGGCAGACGAAGTTCAAGCCCTCTTGCTACTCAGTTCTCTTCCTGATAGTTGGGAGACTCTGGTGGTTATTCTCAGCAACTCAGCTCCAGGAGGAAAACTTTCCATGCCTATGGTAAATGATGTCTTGTCAAATGAAGAAGCCAGAAGAAAAGACGTGAGCTCAGATCAAACAGAAGCCCTTGTCTCGGAGCAGCGAGAAAGACAACAGAAGAAACATCAAGGTGGGAGGAGAGGCAGAAGCAAAAACAAGGGCATGTCCAAAGACGGGAAAAAGACATACAAGTGCTTCCACTGTGGCATAGAAGACCACTAAAGAAGAATTACCGAAAACTGCAACGAGAGCAGAGAGAAGGCAATAACCAGCCGAAGAAGAATGATGCGGAGACACTAGTAGTTACTACGGTGGATGTAGCTATATGCTCTGGCCAGGAAGAAGCATGTCTTCACACCGCAACTCAGGATGTCGAGTGGGTGGTAGATACTGCAGCATCCTACCACGTCACTCCTCACAGAGATTTCTTCACAACATACAAAGCAGAAGACTTTGAAGCAGTGAAGATGGGGAATACCAGTTCTTCTCAGATAGTGGGAATTGGCGAAATACAGTTGCGGACAAATATAGGGTATACAATAACCCTGAAGGAGGTCAGACATGTTCCAGAACTTCGGCTCAACTTACTCTCGGGGTAGCCCTTGACAAACAGGGTTATGCTAGCCACTTCAGCAATGACATTTGGAGGATGATAAAAGGTGTCATGGTCATCGCCCGAGGACACATCTGTGGAACCTTGTACAAGACTCATGTAAAGATATGTGCAGAAAGCCTCAATGTAGCTGAACGAGAGGTTTCTCAGAATATGTGGTACCAAAGACTCGGTCACATGAGTGAAAAAGGGTTGTCTACCTTGACAAAGAAGGATCTAATCACCGTCTCCAAAAATGTTGCTCTGGATCCTTGCAACCACTGTTTATTCAGTAAGCAACACAAAGTCTCTTTCAATTTCACTTCTACAAAGAAATCAGAGATACTCAGTCTGGTGTACTCTGATGTATGTGGTCCCTTGGAGGTAAACTCACTAGGCGGTAACAAATATTTTCTGACTTTTATTGACGATGCTTCTCGAAAAGTATGGGTGTATTTTCTGAAATCAAAGGATCAGGTCATGGACTATTATGCCATGGTCGAGCGTGAAACATGAAAGAAATTGAAGTGCCTTCGTACAGACAATGGAGGCGAATACTCTTCCAAGGAGTTTGATGCCTACTGCGGAAGTCACGGCATTCGACACGAGAGGATTGTTCCACGCACCCCACAACACAATGGTGTCGCTGAAAGAATGAACCGCACCATTATGGAGAAAGTCAGAAGCATGATCAGTATGGCTAAGCTGTCAAAGCCATTCTGGGGAGAAGCTGTTCGTGCCGCCTGCTACCTGATCAACAGATCATCATCTGTACCGTTGAACTTCGAGATTCCGGAGAAAGTGTGGTCTGGTAAGAATCCCTCATATTCTCACCTCAGAATATTTGGATGTTTAGCATTTGCACATGTATCCAAAGAGCTCGGACAGAAGCTCGATGCAAGAACTACTCCATGCATCTTCATAGGTTACAGAGACGAAGAATTTGGATACAGGTTATGGGACCCGAAAGAAAAGAAGGTCATCAGAAGCAGAGATGCAGTGTTTCTTGAAGACCAGACAATAGAAGACATTGAAAAGCCCAAGATGCCTTCTAGAACCAGTGCCGATAATACCGATGCAAATCCAGACACAACCCCAGCACCAACACCAGTGACCACAGATGATGATGGGGTGCAAGATATACCAGAAGCAGAACCAGAGAAGGAATGAGGTATTGAGCGGGGGGAGCTGCAGCCTGCTCCATCAGAGGCTTCAGGGTTATCCACAGATCCGGATGACAACAGACAGCCAGAACCTCCAGTACGAAGATCCGAGAGAGGCTGGATTCCATCAGCCAGATACTCATGATCAAAATACATTCTGCTTACTGACGATGGGGAGCCAGAAACCTTCAACGAAGCAGTATCTCATAAGAACAAAGACAAATGGTTGCACGCAATGCAGAATGAGATGGAATCTCTGCAGAAGAACAACACTTATGAGATAGTCAAGCTCCCACATGGAATGAAGGCACTGAAGAACAAATGGGTATTCAAGCTCAAGAAATATGGCAGCGAAAAAATGATGAAACACAAAGCTCGACTAGTGGTCAAAGGATTCCTATAGAAAAATGGAATTGACTTTGATGAGATATTTTCATTAGTGGTAAAAATGGCTTCAATTCGTGTCATCCTAGGATTGGTAGCCAGATTGAACTTGGAGCTTGAATAAATGGATGTCAAAACAACATTTTCTTCATGGTGATCTGAATGAAGAAATCTACATGGAGCAGCCAAATGATTCAAGATTTCAGGTAAAGAAAACCTTGTTGCAAGCTGAAAAGGAGCTTGTACGGGCTCAAGCAAGCACCGATGCAGTGTACAATAAGTTCGACTCATTTATGGTGGGTCAAGGCTACAAAAGAACTGCAGCAGATCAGTGTGTATACATTCAGAGGTTTCCAGATGGAAATTTCGTTACTCTTCTACTGTATGTAGATGACATGTTGATTGTTGGACAAGAAGCAGCGAAGATCAGCCAGCTGAAGAAGGAAGTCTCCAAGGCTTTTGACATGAAAAACTTAGGATCAGCTCAATAGATTTTGGGAATGGAGATTGTTCGTGACAGACAGAACAAGAAGTTGTGGCTTTCACAGGAGAGGTATATTGAACGAGTAATCAGAAGGTTCGATATACAGAAAGCCAAACCAGTCAGCGTTCCGCTAGCGCACCATTTCAAACTGAGTAAGAGTTCGTGCCCCTCATCCAAGAAAGAGATAGAAGAAATGTCAGCAATATCATATTCTTCAGATGTTGGAAGTCTAATGTATGCAATGGTATGTACCAGGCCTGATATTGCACACGCAGTGGGTGTAGTGAGCCGTTTTCTCTCTAACCCTGGAAAGTAAAATTGGGAGGCAGTCAAATGGATTCTCAGGTACCTCAAGGGTACAACAAAGTTTCGTCTGTGTTACGGGGGAGCTGATCCGATCTTGGAAGGCTATACAGATTGAGATATGGCGGGAGATCTTGAAGGTATGAATCTACATCATGATTCATCTACACTTTTGCAGGGGGAGCTGTGTCATGGCAGTCAAGATTGTAGAGGTGTATAACATTATCCACAACAGAAGCTGAGTACATCGCTATAGCTGAGGCAGGAAAAGAAATGTTGTGGATAAAGCGGTTTCTTCAAGAGTTAGAGATCAAACAGACATAATTCAAGATACATTGCGACAGTCAGAGTGCTCTGGATTTGAGCAAGAACTCAATGTATCATTCCCGGACGAAACACATTGATATTCGCTATCACTGGATACGCGAGGTGATAGATCAACAATTGCTGAGACTAGTGAAGATCCATACATATGAGAATCCAGCCGACATGTTAACAAATGTGGTTACCCGAGACAAGCTAGAATTGTGCAGAGACACAACCGGGATAACTATCAGATGATGTTTGTTTTCAAATACAAAGAACTAAGATTTCAGACACAACCGGGATAACTAAGATTGGCTTGATCCCAACTCAGTGTACGTAGGCAGTCATACAGATGTAGCCAATGGAGGATCCTTTGGAGGATCCGATTTGGATGATTGATGGTCGGCTCAGATTTCAGGGCAAATCTACACCGAGGGGGAGATTTGTGAAGTCTAGCTTGCTGCATACAACAAAAGCCACCGAAAGTTTTGTTGAAAATTGCAGGGGAAGTTGGCAACAAGCATGCTGTCCAAGTTGGTGGAAGTTGGCAGAAAACGTGTGACACATTGTTCACACGTTTTCTGCCCTATAAATTGAGCCCTCGGAACCATTGTACCCATCCCAAATGAGTGTGCGAATATTGTATAGAGAGTGTGAGGTTTTTTTTTTGAGTTTCTTGTTGTAAACTTGTGTATTTTATTCTTGGAGTAATAAAATACAATTCGGTTTTTCCTCAAATCTTCTCTAAAGTGATCGGTGAATCACAACAGTCTGGTGTTCCATCCAAATTTAGAGTGTGAGCTAAAGCCGTTGTAAATTTATCACCAACACGCATAGGATATACCTCTGAGTTCACATCCAGTACCATGTGCATGTCACAGTTCTGACTATGTGCTTCAATGCGGGAAACTACATAATGAAATCAAAAAGTGATTTATGATGTGTCTTTTTTGGTAATGTTCATGACATCTCTATTTACGCACAATAAATTTCTTTTTTAAAAAAATTCATTACAATCGGCATATATATGCATAAATATGAATAACTCACCTATCTTTTATTTTATTTTTTTTGAAAAATAAAACTACAGTAACGCACAAATCTATTTATATATAGTACTTATTTATTTATACTGGTATAAATTTTAAGATCTTACATAGATATATTTTATTTTCATTTTTTAAAAGGTAAAGACGTGAGTAAAATCTAAATTTAATTTTGTTGTCCTCTTATCTTCTCCAATATTTGAACCGTGGTGACAAATTAAGTAGAATTATTTGAAAATTATAAAGCCTTGACACTTAAACATTTTACATATATACATTTTTTGAAAAAACATAGATATTAAACCATCAAAATAAAACAATTTCCTCGTACCCATTATATTAAATCATCCTTATATGATTTTTTTTTAATTGTAATTTAGGATAATGTGTTTGCAATCTCTGTCCTAAATTGTAAAACTCGAAGAATATTTGGAGTATTTAGTAATAGGTGAAAATATGTTAGGCGATGGGACGAACTAGTCTCAAACCCGAATACACTAACCTTGTAACCAAACAAGACGAAGGAAAACCCTAACCCTCCCTAACTATCATCTATTTAAAATGCTCATTTCATTTACTGCCGCCCGTGGTTGTCTCTTTTAGGGTTTTCTTGAAGCAGATCTCTCTCGTCGCCAACAACGGTACCGTTTCTCTCCTTCAATATCGATCCTTGTGATGCTATTGTCAGTGTATTTGGGAAAATTGTTAGGTTTTAGAGAATTTGAAACAGTTAAATTAATGAACAAATTACGTTGCTGTTATTAGCTTCGGCAAATCAACTAATTTACGTTTCTTTTATTAGCTTAGGCAAATCAACTCTCATTCAAAATGAATAAATGGGTTTCATTGTCATGAATTCTTGTAAGGCTTTCTCAAAGTTAGTATTTTTTTTCCTGTTTTCTGTTATAAGCTTAGGCTTAATTTTCCAAAGTATTTTGTTTGATAATTAGGTTTACTTCATGCTTAAGTTCTCTTATGTAAGTAAGAAGCATATATTTTTTTTGGAGTCGATTGAATTCTGTTTGTTGTATCGACTGGAATTATAATTAAAGAGAGGTTTATTTGATGGGGTTTGGCTTTTGTTGGATGTTTGGTATAACTGATATTGAGTATTGATGTAGATTTTGCGTGTATATGGTGTGGCGGGTTTAGTGATATAAGGTGATTGAATCCTAAGAAGTGGTGGGTATTGCAGGTGAATGTTCCCAAGACTAAGAGTCTGTTTGGTTCAATGGAGGGGTGGGGAGGGGAGAGATTTTAATTAAATATATGTTTGGTTCAAAAGAGGGGAGGAGAGAATTTTTAATTAGATATATGTTTGGTTAAAGAAGAGAGGAGAGAGATTTTAAAACTAATTTACTATTTTATCCTTATAGCATTTTATAAATAAAATTAAAACAATATAGGCTTATATTATCTTTGAATTAAACAAAACATGTAAATGATATACCAAATTGAAGATCTCATGACCTAGTTTTCAAAACATATTTGAACATGCGATTATCAATTTTCTACACAGAGTTATTATGGCCCAAAGTTGGAAGAAAATCATTTTGTAAAAAACAAAAACAGAAGTATTTTTTACAACTTTCATGCATGTTCATGCAATTTTTGTGTAATCTAACTAGAATACATGTATTTAAGCTCTGATACCAATGTTAGGAAACATAATCCCTAATATATTTACATATTTGTCCTCTTATGATTATGAATGGGTTACTTTTGATCCTCGATGCAACTGAAAGAATTTATGTAGAAAACAAATATGTCCTGTTTCGAGTATGATTAGTATGTTTTGACTAAAAAACCATTTATAATCATTGATGTGGTGCTTAGATGTATGCTGGTATGAAACCCTTGGAGTGGCCCCTAACATTATTAGATGAAATCAAAATGGCTAAAATTGATCCTAGAAAATGGCCATGTGTCTCGACGCCCACTTGGGTAAGGCTAAGGTAGATAGCTTCTCATGTTTAGCGTCGCGACGCTCATACGAGCAGAACTGAAACGCAAAATAGGGTCGGGTCACGGATTTAATACCAAAAGTAGGTTTGACTCGACTCGACTCGCAATAAAAGATTTTTGCCTTTTCCTATTTAGTTATTTTATCATAATTTGATTTAACTACAAATCTTATCAAAATTATGTCATAAATATATATTATGTATTTTTCGACCCGACCCGATCCACATTTTTTTGACCCGACCCGCAGTGATCCTATTTGCGCGGGTTCCACTTTAAAATTTTAGGTTTCAGGTCATTCGACCCGCATGACCCGACCCGATAGAATTTAAGAAAATTTAAAAAACCCGACCTAATTCGACTTGTGAACACTCCTAGATAGGGATGGCAAAATCCGGATCCGGAAGAGTTTTTATTACCCCGGGTCTGGTTCCGGACCTGAGTAAATATTCCCGGGTCCGGATCCGGGTAGACCCGGTCTGGATCCGGTTACCCGGATTGCTTCTTTTCTTTTTTTAATTTTTCTAAATTTTTAATTGAATTATTTTATATTTATATTTATATTTTATCAATTTTATTAGTTTTATTTCAATTCTTTTAATTTTTATATATTATACTTTATATATATTAATTTTTTATTATAATCTAATTTATTTTTTTTATTTTTTATTTTTTTCCAGACTCGGAATCATCTGGGTTTTAATTTTAAAGACCTGGGTCCGGATTTTTAAATTATGGACCCGAGTCTTCCCAGACCTAGGTCGTCTGGGTCTGGGTCTTGTTGCCATCTCTACTCCTATAATATTAAGATTCGAGAAAACTATAGAAATATAATATTATCTATGTGTGGTGAACTATTTTTAGTAAATATATTAATTATGCATTTCATATGTATATATTTATGAAGAATTAATGTAAATAAATTATGATAAATTATGTTATTGAATATTATCATGACTAAACAAATATTCGTATTCGATTCGTTTAATAAACGAATCGAATACGAATCATGATATTATGATTTATTTAAAAAATGAATCGAATACGAATCCTTCACATTTTAATTTTATTCGTTTTGTTATGAAGAGCCACATTATAACTTTTGCCTTTTATTTTTTTCACTTTTTTATTAGTATTATTTTTAATCTGGAATCCAAAAAGCATAAGCCTGGCCCAATCCAAATCGGGTATTTTGTCAAATCTTAAAGTTAAATCCTAGTTGCAAACTTTGATTCTTAGTTCTTTCTAGTTTAGTAGTTTCCACAAAAACAACATAAATTAGGGTTTTAGAACTTTCGAATTCCAGGGAGAAACCAGAGACTGCAACTTCACTCTAAAAGGTAAAAGACAATAACTTTTTAGGTATTTTTAATTTGGTTTTCTTACTTTCGAGTCAATTGCTAGCTAAATGTATAAAACTTTGATTCTTAGTTCTTTCTAGTTTCTACAATAACAACATAAAATAGGGTTTTATAAATTTTACTTTTTAGTTTTGTTTTGTCTGTTTAAGTAATGTAATTATTGAAATTAGCAAACTTTTTTGTTTTGTAATTTATTTAAGTTTATTTGAAGTCATGGGCAAGAGCGGAAAGGGTCAAAATCAAGGTAACAAGAACTCTAGGCGAAGATCGCGAGATGAACATGTGAATCCTGAAGACATGGATGATGAAATTGACGCTTGTAAGATTTTTTCTTTTTTTTTAAGTTGTGTAATAATTTTATTTTTGAATGCCTTTTAGTGGCAATTTTCAGACATGATGCTGTCCAATTCCTCATTTTCTGTTCAATTATTTTCCATATATTTTTTCCCTCTTTGCTATTTATGTTTTGGGAAGCTATTTTTGTTTGAGGAAATGCGAGGTGGGATTGATTTACTTGCTTTTTCAGTTCTCAAGCAGAG